>CM053587.1:2189988-2229730 GCA_028646515.1 Pseudochirops corinnae
GAGAATAGACTGGGGGAGGGGGGACACACTGGGATGGCTGTTTTGGGGCGGTGGGTGGGGGAAAGAGGGGGAGAAAATATGTAACCCAAAATCTTGTGGAAATGAATGATGCAAACTATAATAAAATTAAAAAAAAGAAGAAGAAAACGTAAACTAAGACTAAAGAGAAAACCCTGATACTGCGTTGCTTTAGGCCAGGGGCAATAATCTTGGGCTGCCTGATGCAGCAGAAGGGAGGAAAAGCAACTGAATCATTGGACCTGAACTGGATTTCTCCAACTCATTTTCTATTTGACCTTTGGAAAGCTTCTGGGCCCATTTCCTCATCTATAAAACAGGTGTGGGTGATGTACAGTTCAGCAGATCACCTGAAGATCTCTCTCCATTCTAGATCAATGATGGGATGACCACTTCTTGGAGATAAAGCACTCATGATCCATCCATCCCGTCAATTCCTACTTGGGTTGGTGATTTAAATGGTGTGGTGGGCCCTGTTTCTAGGAAGGCAGATTGCCATTTCTTCTCATCTCCTTTGCTTCTCATCCATATTTTCCTATAGTCTTCCACAGTGGATATGTCCAATTATCAGGAAGACCTCGGTTCAAATCCTGTCTTACACACTTCTTTAGCTGTGTGACCCTGGGCAAGTCACTTAACCTCTGCCTCAGTTTCCTCAACTGTAAACTAGGGTTACTAACAGCACTGACCTCCCAGGACTGTTGTGTGGAACAAATGAGGTATTTTTAAAGGTGCTTAGCTTGAGGTCTGGCCCTTAGTAAGGGCTTAATGTGCATTCCTTCCCTTGCTCTCTTATCCTGGGAAAATCATTCAGCCTGTTTCTCAATCTTGCTACATAACCAGCTCATCTTCTTTTCTGGTCATACTTGTCCTTCACAGGATGCAAACATGTGTTGGCTATATATTGCAGCACTCCTGAAAGATAGAAGACCAGCTGCATGAGTGTATCAAAGGGTTGAGCCCTTGACCATACACCCTTAGGGCATTGACAGGTGTTGGGAACGAAGCAAAAGCCCAGATGCCCTTGTTTCAAAGGGATGAAAAGGTTGTGGAATAAGAGCTTTGATGATTGTGAGCCCCTCTTGATTTCAGAGGATTGCTGCCCTTCCCTCAGCAGAAAGGGGTTGGACTGTGGCTGTGAAATGAAGCTTACTTCGCCAGATATGGCCAAAGTGCTGGTAAATTCTCCATTTAAGGATGGGGCTGTTTAACAGCAAGTCTCCTTACAGACTACAGGTACCTGCTACCCAAAGTTTTGTGTTCTTTTTCACACTGAATCTACTACTAGGAGTTGCCATTTTTTCTAGCCGCAGAGACGTCATACACCAGAGGGCACACATCATTTCTGCTTTGCAAAGGAAAAGTGATATGTTCTCCCCTGTCTCCAAAGCCAACTCAAAAACAGTTTATATAAAACAAGTTTTATTTACAAGAGATCACAGTATAAAATGTACAATTACAAAAAATGGTCATCAAATGGAATGAGCCTATAAAAAAAGTCAGTTTCTGGGCATTTATATAATAGAACTAACTATACAAGTATATACAACTTAATAACATATCCTAAATAGTGAAACACAAATGTACGATGTGGCCCTTCACCCAGCACAACGGAAGGTCCTTCCCAACAAGGCCCACTTTCTTTTAGTCATTCAGCACCTGTAACAGGAGGTGCTTCATAAATCATTGCTGATGTCCAATCTCTTTTTCTAAGAAGAGCCTCATCAGGCTATTACAATTTAGTTTGGGCAATAATGAAAAATTTGACAATAAATAATACAACATGAATTTAAGAAAAACCGTGGCAAATATGGTTCTTATCTACAAAAAAAAAAGTTCTTGGCCCATATACCTGAAATATGCCTTAAAGTTAAATAAACATTTCTATCTTAGTGCTATTTACAGGTTAAAATCATTATTGTATTTTTCTTTACAAGTAATAATGATAAAAATCAAAGACCAATAAAAAGAAACACATGGAAATTATAAGCAGGGATGTGCTTGAGCCAATTTTTGTCAACTCACAAGAGCTGATGGTTAAATGATCAGTGCGAGCATTTGCATCGTGAGTTTGGCAAACACTAGAAAGAAAACCGATTTATTGTTTTGTAGATTGTCCAGACTTCAGAAACTGATTGAGGAAATGTCAATAACACAGATTAAACCTCCAAGAGTATCACGAGGTGCCAGTGAGTCATCTGCTCAACATTTACCAGTGGCCTCCTGATTACAGAGCAGAGACTTAGAAGTGGAATATATAATACAACCCTACCATTTTACAGGTGAGAAATCTGGAGGAATTAAATCACTTGCCCGTTCCATAGGGAGAAAGTGATGGAGACAGGATTTTAAGCCAGGTCCTCATGTCATCGTCCAAAAGACACCTTAACTTAGGAACCAGGAAATCTGAATAGTAGACTCTGCCTGTGACTGGCTGGGGAACCTTGTGAAATCAGCTCCCTTCTCTGGGGCCTCATTTTTTACACCTATGAAATAAAGGGGCCAGACTAGGTGATCCCTAAGATTCCTTCTAGCTCTAATATTCTAAGGTAACATTTTAGAGAAGTCAATTGGCAAGTAGCTTCCAGCTCTAAAATTCCATAATCAACACTCAGAAGCAAAGAAATGTACCTTTAGGTAAACTGATCAGTTACTTCCAGCAACTGTGATCTCTAAATTGCGATGCCATCTACATACACTGATCCTTGAGTTGGTTTTCTCTCCCTCAGAACAGACAATTGCTGTTAGTTCAGATACAGCTGAAGGTTGAGCAAAGAAAACCTACAAAGGGAAATGATAGTCACAGATTTATAGCTGGAAGGGACCCTAGCAGCCCTCTAGTACAATGGTCTCATTTAAATGAAGAAACTAAAGCCCAGGAGAGGCTAAGTGACTTGCCTAAAATCACACGTATTTAATGGCAGGACTCAGATTCCAAGCAGGGTTCTCTGACTCCAGCTGTTTCTACCATACCATCAAGTGTCCATCTGAATCAAAAGTGCTTGCTTTGCATGGAAACACTTAGAAACACTGGGCATGAGGCTTCATCTGAGCTGCATAGGGCCCCACTGAACATAGAATGTGATGGTAAGATGCTTCTGAAATGTATAGTTAAGCTCTACAATGATATTTCTATCTGATGATATGAAAGCTGTATCAGTAAGAGGCCTTAACACTGGTTGAGCTAGATGAGTAAGAACTGGATTTCCGAGATAATTTCTTGGAAGTGAGGGACACTTGCATTCTATTCACAGTCCGAACACTTCGACAAAGAAGAGTGTTCTTGGCGTGATCCCTAAAATCTTGAGAAATAAAGTAATAGACAAAGGGATCAATACAACTGTTAAGGGTAGAGAGACAGAGAGCTACTATGTACAAAGCATAGACATGACTCTGGCTTCTGTTTCTAATCAGGAAATAATGCACCACAAGCAAAGTATTACTAGGTGTGAAACAGATCAGGTACATGGCCAGCACAGTGATGATGAGCTTGATGGCTCGCCTCCTCTTCTTTTCAGAATCGTCCATAGCAGAAGAATGGAGCGTCCGGATCATGAGGATGTAGACAGAAGCCGTTAGACAGGCTGGGAACAAGAAGACGCCAATGGCCAGAGAGAGGAAATAATTAAACATGTCTCCAGCCAGCACATCTTCAGGCAAAACATCATGGCACGTGGTGATGTTAAGGTCTGGGATATAGACAGTTTGCTTCACAACATACAGGGGAATAGTCACCAACAGAATCAGCAGCCATATTCCAATGGAAACCCCTATGGCAATGTTAGACAACTTCCTGGAGTGCACAATGGGATTCATGATCACCCAGTATCTCTGCACACTGAGGCAAGTCATGAAGAGAATGGAACAGTACATGTTGCCATAGAAAAAACCAATCAACACCTTGCACAAAGCTTCCCCATAAATCCAGTTGTTGCCATTCAAATGATAGGCAATCTTCAAGGGAAACCAGATTACAGATAAGAGATCTGCCAAGGCTAAGTTGGCCATGTAAATCACAGCAGGGTGTTTCTTTTGTGTTCGGAAAACGAAGACCCACAGAGCCATGCCATTGCTTGGCAAGCCAATGACAAATACAAGTACATAGACGATTGGAAGGAAGACAGTAGTCAGCCCTCCGGTGAGAATCTCAGCAGAAAACGAATCCACAGAGAATCCTGACTCCAACGAAACTGCTCCATTCCCACTGGATGAGCTATTTGTTGAGGGGATCTTATGAGCAATGAGACTTCTCCCTTTGGTTTTGTTGCCTTCTGAACAAAAAGAGAAGATAGATAAGGGTCAGTTAAAGACAAAAACACTAATTTAGAAGTTTCAGCCAGTTGGTTCAATTAGAAGCACTTGAAATCACATGATAAAAAGGTTAAGGTGAACAAAAACGCAGTGCTGTGACTTGGGAGAATTTCCTAAGTTTTGTAAAATTTCCTGACATGATATTGATCCACTCGTCCCTTTCCTCCTCACCAACGCCCAGTGTGCCCACTATTCTGTTCTTTTCTTCTGTCTCTCCAGAGCTTAGCACACTGCCTAGCACACAGAAGGTACTTAATAAATGCTTATTGACTGACGCACATTTCTAGCTGCTAACTTTCAATGTTCAAATGCTGGGTCAATTAACATGGACTGGTTTTAGTTATTTCTTCTTTTTTAAAAATCAGATTATTTAGCACTAAAAAAATCAAACACCAGTTTTTACATTTTTAATTCCACAGTGATGATCTATCCAGAATTGTCAATCCAAGGCCAGGTTCAGGATCTGATGATCCCTCCAGTCAAATCATTCCTTTGCAGGAGTCCTGACAGATGGAATAACTCCTTGGACTCCTGGAGAAGTCCCCTCCTCATCCCCTACCCCCCTCCAAGGACAAACAGTAATAACAACTCACTTCAGGTAGCACTATGGAGATTACAAACTAAACCACATTGTTAGGTGGGTGGTACGAATTCTTTTGTCCCCATTTTGTAAATGAGAAAATTAAGGCTCAGCAACGTTAAGAGACTTGCCCCTGATCACATGGCTGGTGTCATAATAAGGACCAACCAAAGTCTCTGGACTCAAGAGTATGATGCTCATTCTTTTCTACCATGTCGCCTCTCAGCAACCAGCAAAGATCTCATCTGCAAAATTAAGGGTTTTGCCTGGATTTCTCCAAGCTGTCTTTTAATTCTTACTACCTAAACATCTAGAACTGCCTTTCCACTGTTCTGGTGCCTTTAAAAGAGGACACAGGAGGAAGGGTCATAGACTGAGAGCCGGAAATGACCTCAAAGATCAGCTAATCTGAACTCATTTTACAGATGAGGTATTTGGAGCCCAGAGAATGGACATGATTTGTCCAAGGGCATCCAGGTAGGAAAACACAAAGCTAGAATTTGGATACAGGTTGCTGCATTCTAAATCTAGTGCTTTTTTCCAAAACTTCTTCCCAGAAACCTCTCCACAAGGCTTTTTTATTTTATTTTATCCAAGACCATCAAAAAAGGAAGAACTTTTCATGCTCAAGAGCTGAGAATTTAACTATAAATTTGCAATATGGGCCACTGCCAGAAAACTAAAGGCTAAAAGATAATTAGGCATACCTACTTTAGAGTGGATAACCTACAAATGATCTATTTTTCTTTGTTTTGTTTTGATTTTTGCTTTTTGGAGTGGGGGAAGGTAGGGCAATTGGAGTTAAGTGACTTGCCCAAAGTCACATGGCTAGTTTTTGTGTTAAATGTCTGAGGCTGGATTTGAACTCAGGTCCTCCTGAATCCAGGGCCAGTGCTCTATTCACTGCACCACCTAGCCACCCTAAATGGTCTATTTTCTGACAAACTTTAAAGTCTCCAGCCCTCCCCTACTCACCTACTCCAACCTCAATGCAGGTTTTCCATGTTTTAAACTGGAAGGAGACAAAGAAAAGACAATTTTCTCTTCTTAAAATCAAGTATATTTAGCCATTCAGGATGGAAAGAGGAAGAGAAAATTTCAGCATATGGTGGAGATGTTATTTTAATTAGAAAGTACAAGAAAGTCACCACATATCCTGGGGCAGCGTCTCATAACCTGTGGTCCATGCACCTAGATTTTAAAAATATATTTTGACGATTGTAATTCAATATAATTGATTTCCTTTGTGATACAATGTGTTTTATCTTATTCATTTAAAAAACATTATTCTGAGAAGGTGTTCATAGGTTTCCCTAGGCTGCTGAAGAGCTTAATGATGCAAAAATGGTAAAGAACCCGTTTCCCAGGCCAAACAATTCTACAAAGCAACAACATATTTAAACTCCCTAACAATCTGCTCTGCCCTAGGTCAATGTGAGCAAGTACTGGCCACATTCTTCATGGCTGAGATTGGGGTGGGGGTGGGGTGAAGGAACAAAGGAGACAAGAGGCAGCCGGAAATAAGGAGGAGAAAATAGCCTCAGTTGAAATGTACAGGTTTTAAAGTGAAAAGGTTTATAGATCAATAAAAAAGACAGATGTGGAAATCCACAACGACTGCATTGTTCCATCCAGTGCGCCTACTCAGGCTACCCTCAGTCCTTTTACAAGCTTATCCAATAATTCAACTTTCTTACTTAAAGCTATCACTTTTTTTGTCTTTTAGTTCCCTATCTACTGTGATTTACTTTTTTTAAAGTGTCATGTTGAAAAGTATCGATGCGTGAAGACTGCAATACTGAAATGTAATGACAAGACAAGGTAACAATTACAACCCCCTTATATCTTCTGTGCAAAAAGAGTCCCAAAGCTAGACTAGCTAAGAAAAAGCAAGAATCTCACAGGACTCTGCAATGATAGACGTGGAAGGGATCTTAGAGACTGTCAAGCTAGGTCAACCCCTCATTTTACACACACACACACACACACACACACACACACACACGTGTATATGTGTGTGTACGTAATATGTATAATAAACAATATAAATATATAATATTTACATAGGAAATGAAGGTATTTCATTTGGAATGATATGAGGTATAAGGCATTTGAGAGGTCTAAGAACCTTCCCAGGTCTTCTTTCATTGGGTTTATCACTTTCCTGATTCTGCTTAACATTGCTCTGTACCAATTCATATAATTCACCTATATTTCTATGAATTCTTCAATTCATCACACAGAGAAGAGAAGAACCCAAGCCTCCTTGTTCAGCCCAGTGCTTCTCTACCATTTAAGTAGCAAGGACATACTGCACTAAGGCTTTAAGAACAGACAGAGCAGTGACTGGTTTACACTTCTTTCTTGACCTTCACAAGTACTCAGCAAAATTGTAGCCTATAAGAGTTGCTCAAGAATTATCTGCTGAATTAATTATCAGTAATTTATGTCAACAGAACAGTTTCAGTGTAGGTAACAGAAAAACCAGAAATAGTCTGGCACCCGGAATCTGGACCTCTGCCCTGCCTGGGACCTGGACTCAGAGAGGTGGTCTGCTTTTTAGATATAGATTAAGGGCTGTAGAGATTGTGGCAGATAAGACACAACTGAAAATCTGCAAATCTGTCAAAAGGAGATGGCCCAAGCAACTGGAAACAAAGTGGGCGCCCGTCAATTAGGGAATGAAGGACAAATTGTGGCATGTAAATGTCACAGAATATCATTTTCCTGAAAAAAGATGGCAAAAATGAGGGATTCAGAGAGACACAGGATAACTTGTATGTAGAGTGAAGCAAACAGAACCATGAAAACAGTAAACATTACAATCACGTAAATGAAGAAAATGATTAAACAGAGCCTCACCCTGTGGGATTCTATTGTGCAATCTTGACCCCAGAGAGGAGACAAGAAAATGCATCACCCTTTTCTCTGGTAGAGTAAGTTCACAATGATCCGTGTCAGATGGTTTTGTTGAATTGTTTCCTGTATTACAAAGGAAGGTCCACTTGGGGTGGAGGGAGTGTATCTGGAAATTTCAATGATGGACCAATAAAAGGTCTCAGTGAATTAAAAAAAAAAAAGACTGACTAGTTGCCAAACAACTTTTTTTATCCGTACTTCTCACATCTGCCTATGAGATAGTGAGCTCCATACGAAAAGAGACATGACCCTTATTAAATAACAAAATTACATTATATAAGCTTTTGAATTTCCCCTGGAATACAGTGGGGATTAATCTTTGTTGAATCACAATGAAATGAACAGGTGAATTCTAGAGTCCCTTAAATATACATTCCCTATTTATGGAAATGGTTCATGATAGATTTCCCAAATAGAAAATACAAGCATATTTAACTTGTCTCAAAATATAAATGACACAGCATTGCCAGTCTAACCAGCATTCACATTTCCTTCTTCCTATTAGTTCTTTTTTATATTTACTTGAGACTTGGAAGTAACTCAATTTATTTTCAAAAACATTTCAGCACCTGCAGGATCTAGAGGGTGCAGAGTAAAAATGAAACAGTACCTCCCCTCAAGAAACCACCGTGCAAAAATAGGTATCTTGTAGCTTTTTCCGAATGCTACATGTTTTCAGCTCTCAGATACTCTGCTCAATTGAAGATCTATATTTGATTTTTTAAAAAAAGTATTAGGCTTCTTTCACAACATGACTAACATGGAAATGTTTTACATGACTGCACATATATATGAAAGTATGTATACGCACACAGAGGCATATAAAACCTGTCTCAAATTGCTTACCAACTTGGGGAGGATGGAGAGAAGGGAGGGAAAGAGAATATTTGGAACTCAAAATTTTATTAAAAATGAATGTTAAAAATTGTCTTTACATGTAATTGCAATAAAATACAATTTTAAAAAAGAAATAAAGGTAAAGCAATAAAATAATGTATTAGGTTCACAAAAATGCATTTTGAAATGGAAAAGTTGCTATGAACTGGTCAAGCACAATGAAAACAATGTCAATGAAAATATTAAAAAATATTAAAACTTTGAGTAATAGGAATGTAATGGGAATCCCATAGTAAGAGGAAAAGAAATAAAGGTCCTTGAGAAGAGATAACAAGAGCCCATCGCTCCTTCACATCAAAAAGGCGGGGGAAAGAATTACATACGCTGTCAAACAAGACTTCGAGATCTGAGATTTTTAATCAACTGTTTTCTTTCTCCCAACGGGTCAATGCAGGAATTGGGGATTGGAAGGAACTAGGATGTAAAGATGAATGGCAGCAGCAACAAAACCGATGTTAAAGGCATTTAATTTTTTTTTAATTTTTAAAAATGTCTTTTAAAAGGAAAACACATGCTAATAGGATGACACCTGAACAGAGATCCTTTTTTGAATAGGATGGAGACAATTAGCCAGGAAATGACAGTCATGTTTCCCTTAGCTCCATGGAGACTTGCTTTGAACATTTAAAATACAGGAGCACTGAAGAGGGGAAAGTTATACAGAACGGGTACAGTGAGTACACAGAAGGCAACGTACTGGCAGCCGCATGAAGGGCTATGGGACAGGGGGGGGGGGGGGGACAACCAGGGCTGACCAAAGCAAGGGAAGCAGTGTCTTTTAAAAGTTCAGTTTTTGTTCCTTCAGCACAAGATCTCAGAGGATTGTAAATAATTTGGCTGAAGTCAAAATCCTGAGAAGGTTTTTTTTTTTTTTTTGAGGGGGCAGGGGAGCAATTAGTCCAGACTGATCCTGTCTTTGGATCTAGGGAATCTAGGACTAGAAGTTCATCTTCCAAGGATTTTATTAAAAGGGGTTCCTTCCCTTTAAAAATTCAATCTGCACAAAAATAATTATAATGATTTTTTTTTGTAATAGTGAAAATAAAAATGAATCACAAACCAAAAAAATTCAGTGTAGTCCATTCCACAACTGAGAAAGAGTCAGTTTGAGTACATTGCGGTATGCTAACACAGAGATGGTTAGGTTAATGTTTATAAATAGGCCAAACAACTTGTCACTGCTTCCTCATCTCTCACCCATTCACTCACTTCTCAACCCTCAGCAATTTGGATTCTGACGTCATTCAACCGAAACCACTCTCTCCAAGGTAATTTCTCTTGGTTTTCATGATTCAGCTGCAGTATTCCCTCTGGGGCTACTTTCTACCTTACACTCACATTGGCAAGCTATTCCCTAGAGCAGGTGACTACTCTCCTTAGGGGTCTAGGGGGAGATCACAGGAGTCAGGGTTGGTTTCTAGTTCTGTCCTTCATGAGCTCCCATCTATGTGTGCCCCCAACACCAGCTGACTATCAGTCAGCCGCAGTAATGAAGTGTTAGAAAGGGATAATTTATTGAGATGGCATAATATGAACAATGGTATAAAAGCATCCTCCAAAAAGTTGGGAATATAGGATGATACAGTCTCCCATAAGTACATCCAGAGTCAAAGGGAAAGTGGGCTCAAGCTTAGAGAGCAAGTGTACAAATGGTAACCCACTGTTCCTGGTTCCTTGGCAGTCCGATTTTGCCTTTGTGATGATATCCACCTGTAGTTGGACTCCAGCAGGCTGCCTGGTAGAGTGCCAAGGCTGCCCATCCTTGGCTGGCATGTCTAATTTGTCTTTGGCATGTCTTAGTTCCCAGTACACACACTGCTGTTGCTACTCATTTCTGTTGTGTAGGCACCACCATCTTTTCCGTCCCACACATCCACAACCTGGGAGTCATGCCTGCCTCTTTGTTCTCCCTCACCCCAGGCCCTATCCAATCAGTCGGTAAGTCTTGCGAAGGCAGAATCAGTATCCCTGTCATCCATCTCCTCCTGTCCACTTACACCATAATCCCTCCAGTGAAGCTGATCATCATCTCTCACTATTACAATAGCCTCCTAATTGGTCCTAAGGTCTCTAGTCTCTTCCCTCTCCAATCTTATTTTCTACATTGTTGCCAAAATCATATTTCTAAAGCAAAAGTGTATGTTATGTCCCTCCTCAAAAACCTCCATAAAATACAACGTCCTGTTTTGCATTTCCAGCTGGTCACAATCTGCCTCTAGGCTCCTTGAATTCCAGACTCCCTGAGCATGTCCGCTCTTCACACCCTCTCTATTTCAGACAATCTCGCTTAGTTGCTGTTTTCCCAACTTGGCTTTCTCACCTCTTACTCACTCCACAGGCTGTCTGTCACCCAAAGCTTGGAATCCTGGTTTCCTTCAAAGTTCACAGGAAGTGCTACCATCTACCCAAGCTCTATCCTGATCCTTCGGGCTACTAACACCTACCCCCGCCCCCATCTGTATACATTCTCCAGTTACTTGTAGATACACATGTTGCTTCCCCCAATAGAATATAAGCTTCTTGAAGGTAGAAAGGCGTTTTGTTTTCTCTTTGTATCCCCAGTGCTGTTCCTGGTACACGGGAGGCACTTATTAGCTCGCTGATTTTTTCTTAGCATTATTAAACCTGCCTTCTCTCTATTACTCTGTCACCCTACCTGCAGAAGTAGCAGGGGATTGTACAAGTTTGAAGTAATTTTTTTTTTTTTTTTACTTTTTGGAGGGGGAGAATGCAGGGCAATTGGGGTTAAGTGACTTGCCCAAGATCACTTCAGTGTGACTAGCCCAAGGCTAGTAAGTGTTAAGTGTCAGAGACTGTATTTGAACTCAGGTCCTCCTGACTCCAGGGCCAGTGCTCTATTCACTGCACCACCTAGCTACCCCCTGAAGTAATTTTTCATTATTCTTTGCTTCAGGGACTCTTATGGCCAAGAAATCTGTCATCAAGTTGCCAGCCTTTAGTGGAGGAATATGTTGTTCGGCCCCTTTGGTGGAACTTGTGGGGAGGATTTACAGGTGAAGGTCACACAGAATGAGTGAGTTCCCATAAGCTCCAGCAGAGGGAATAACTATATTAGGGATGCCCCAGATCCATCTGATATATTTAACATATACACTGGATATATATATTTGATCCATTTGATATATACAGATATACTTCACTGTAAAAACTTACAAATATGACGACAACAAAGGAATATGATGAGACGTTATCAAGTGATGCAGGGCAAAGAAAGTAGCATCAGAACACCATACCATCTAAGATTATATTTTTTTGAAAAATAGCATCAAACAGGGGTGGCTAGGTGGTGCAGTGAATAGAGCACCAGCCCTGGAGTCAGGAGGACCTGAGTTCAAATCTCACCTCAGACACTTGACACTTACTAGCTATATGACCTTGGGCAAGTCACTTAACCCCAATTGCCCAGCCTTCCCCCCTCCAAGAAACCAAAAAAAAAAAAAGCATCAAATTCTGATAATGACACAGAGAAAATGGATTTAAGACAGGGAGAGATGAGCAAAAATGATGCTACTTTCTTAAAGTTTATGTGTGCAAGTGCCTTTGTGACCCTAAACGAGGTCATTTTGAACTTATGATTTTATATGTGAATTTTACTCACTTATTTGGTTTTGTTGAAATTGGTATTAAATTCATAATAAAATTAGTATTTTTTAAAACACAAAGGGAAGTACAGCTAGAACAAAAGCAAAAAAGGTATCCACTGGGGGCATTGAACAGAGAATATTGTCAGGATATACTTCAACATATATCTTACATAGCCTCTATCCAAAGTATAGACTTAGATACCTGCTATAAATATTTTCTCAGTCCCTGAACATAAATGCTCCCCAGAGCTTGCACTTAAAAGACACCAACAATCAATGAATAAACATTTGTTAGGAGCCTAATGTGCTCCAGGAGTTGTGACAAGCCCCCCGTGATAAAAAGAAAAAAGAGGCAAAAATCAGCCCCGCCCAGACACACAGAGCTGTCCTTATCAAGGTCAAAGGTCACCTCGCTCCTTTTTACCTTATCTATTCAGAGATATTTGGCTTATTCAGGATTTGTGTTCATGCAATCCAAAGCTTCGAAGCATTTGTACAGACTTGAACTTGTAGAGTTTCCCTGGCTTCCCACAACCCACGAAAAGTGAAGGCATCCCTCCCTTCACAAAATTATAAAATTATCATTAGAAGTGGTCTCAGCTTTGAAATGCAAATTATGGGAATAATAATTTCATTTCTCTTATGTTCTTTTAGAAATCTTATCATAACAAAGTCACGTAAGGTAGATAATGCAAGTATTGTCTCTCTCCCTATGCACACTCTCCTTATGAGTTGTCATAAATGCTCTGTCCACTCAATTTGCAAAAGCATAAAAAAGGTAAAAGAATTCAGTATATGCATGTATGTATGTACATGTCTACAGATATATGTGTACATACATGCATGTATGCTTGTATACATATAAATACATCGGTCGCAAAACTGGTCATACCATTAGATCCAGAAAATTCCACTACTAAGCCTTATCCTGACAAAGAGAAGAGATGGGGCTAAGTAATTATATGGAGCCTACACCAGACACTGTGTTAACCACTTTTACAAATACTTTGTCATCTGACCCTCAAAACAACCCTGAGAGGTAGGTGCTATTACTACCCCCATTTTACAGGGAAGGAAAATGAGGTAGAGTTAAGTGACTTGTGCAGGGTCACACAGCTAGTCAGCATTTGAGGCCAGATGTAGATGGAGTAAGGTCTGCCTGACTCCAGGTCTGCTGTTCTATCCACTGTGCCACTGGCTGCCTCAATATTAAACATTAAAGCACAATTTTAAGTGGAAAACATTAAAATATTATTATTAAAATAGTAAAAACAATACACTTATATAGTGCATTAACATTCATAAAGCAGTTTCCTTATAACAATCCTGTGAGACCCTTAAGACTGACGAAAACCAGAAAAGGACAAGACCTTGAAGTGTCTGTGGGAAAACAGGCACATTAATGCATTGTTAGTGGAACTATGAAATTGGTCCAACCATTCTAGAAAACTTTGGAATTTTGCCCAAAAAGTCACTCAACTGTACATGCCATTTGACCTAGCACTCCCACTGCTAAGCCTATGCCCAAAGAGAACAAAGAGGAAAAGGATCCATATATGCCAAGATATCTGGAGCAGCAAGGTGCTGGATACAAAGTGGGTACACATAACTGGGGAAGAGCTGAGATACAGGAATGTGCCATAAAAGGGATTATTTTGGAGAATCTGGGGGGACTCGTACGTCCAGAACAACTTCCACAGTAACAACACTGCAAAACAAACAATTTTGAGGGACTTAAAGAATTCTGATCAATGCAATAGCCAACTGTGACTCAGAGCAGGATACCTGACAAGGCAGAATGAGGCGCAGATTTCTTTTGGGCATGAACCATGGGGGAGAAACAAGCGTTTATTAAGAACCTTCGATGGACTGGGCACTGTGCAAGCATTATCTCATTTGATCCTCACGACAACAGGAATTTGTTTTCCTTGACAACATCTTTGTTACAAGGATTTTGTTTCTCTTTTCTTTTTCAGTTGTTGGGGGTAGAGAGAGAAAATAGATTTTTGTTTATTAAAAATTAATTTGAAAATGTTTAATTATTTTAAAAGACATTATTTTAAAAGACATTAGAATGTCATGCAAGTATCATCCTCATCATTTTACAGATGAGGAAACTGAGGCTCTGAAAGGCTTGACCTTGGTCATATTGCAAATAAGTGTCACAGGCTTAAGTCTAACACTTTTTCTATCACATTCCATGATCAATCAGTAAATGCCTATTACACAGGCGGTAGGCCAGGCCCTGTGCCAAGTACTAGGGACACAAAGACTCTTCTCAAAAAGAAAGGAGTCATCCTTTATGGATAATTCACATTTATTTGGCACTTTAAGATTTACATTTTTTTTAGAAAGACCCTAAGAGATCAACGGCAAACATTCGTAACTGTTTATTTGTAAGATCAAAAGCTTGGATTCTACCTATTTGTCCAATAATTGTGGGATGTCTAAACAAATTATAGAATAATAATGTCATAAAATGCTATGGCACTGCAAAAATACCATGAAAAAAGAGAAGGAAATGAGAGAACATGAAAATCATGCAGTCACGCTAGGCAGCAACAGAACAGTCTATCGACTGAGTACAACGAATAAAAACAAAACAAAGCCAAAGGAAAGTAGGGAAGTGAGAAGGGAACACGTACCCTCTATTCCTTTGTTTGATTTCCTTTTGTTAGAACGTATGATATAATATATCAGGGGTTTTATATGTGATTTTTCCCTTTATTTTATACATTTAAGTCTTGCCTTTGTCAATGCTATTTTTAATTTAATATTTTCCCCTGATTACACGTAAAAAATTTTTAACATTCATTTTCAAAAATTTTGGTGTTCCAAATTCTCTCCTTATTTCCTTCCCCTCTCCTCATTGGGGAATCAAGCAATCTGATATAAGTTATACATGTGCAGTCAAAAGCATGTTATTTTTTAAAATAATAACCGATAAATGTAAAATAAGCGATTCAATAAAAAGAAAGCTATCCTGAGAGGACTGTGTCCATCAGTCGGTCAATAGGCATTTGTTTCCTAAGAGCTGCCTAGGTGCCAGACAAAGAGATAAAGGAGAGGGTGAGGGTCACAAAGAAAGGCAAAGCGAAGTCTCTGCTCTCAAGGGGCTCGATTACTAATGGAAGAGACAACAGGCAGATAATTAGTGACATTCAGGATAACCGGAGTGGATGGGAAGCGGTCTCCAAGGGGAAGCAGCTAGGGAGGGTGAATGGTGTCCCAGGAAGGGCTTCCCACAGGAGGTGGAATTTGTTCTAAGACTTAAAGAAAGACAGGAAAAGGAGTTTCATTGTTAATAACAAGTGAGGGAGGGAAGTTCCAATACACATGGTTGAAGCAGAGAAGCCAGTTATACAGAGACAGGAGGATCAGCGCGGCCTCTGCAGCTAGCCAGCTTGGGAAAGTCACAGCATCCCTGGGGTGAAGTTAACCGGATGCTGCAAAATTCTAAGGTGATCTCTAGGTCACCCTTGAGTCTCAAAGCTCTCTCAGTCACAATTTCCTCATCTGAAAAATGGGGATAACATCCTTTTCCTTGTCAATCTCTCAGGGTCTTTCTAAAGAAAGGATTTTGTAAACTTTAAAGCATCATAAAGCATGAATTATCCAATACTTCCCATAGACAGAGCCTGACCCGGAGTGAAAGCTGACTAAATGTTGACTGAACGGAATGATTCTCTACATATTGCTGGGAAAATACCTTAAAGAAAAAAAGTAGTTTTGAGTGAGTTGTATATAGTGCTTGTAACAAAACTGAGGAGCACAAAGAAGAGGTAAGAAAAATGGGCACTGGAGGCAGCCACCGAAAAACGGATGTACAAGATGGAGGGGCAGATGAGGCAGACATTGAGGGCTAGCCAGCCTTACTGCTCTTGTTCTGTTCAGTCCTGTGTGACTCTCTGTGGCCCGCTTTGGGGTTTTCTTGGCAGAGATACTGTAGTGGTTTGCCATTTCCTTCTCCAGGCCATTTTATAGATGAGAAAACTGAAGCAAACCCCGGGGTTAAAGTGACTTTCCCGAGATCCCTAAGCTAGTTAGTGTTAGAGGCCATGTTTGAACTCAGGCCTCGCTGACTCCAGGTTTTACCCACCTATGGGCCCACCTAGTCCTCATCTATGCAAAGGCAGAGAACTGCAGTGTCAGAGAAAGGGACGGATAGATTGTTGGATGGCTGTCTTTTCAACTGAAACAGTGAACCCCAATTAATATAAATACCGAAGGACCGCTGACCCACCTTTGGGAAAATGACTGCCTAGTTGTGTGGGAAAAGCTGGGATGTAATATTAAGCAGCCTGAGTTAGACAGTAACTCGGAACTTTTCAGGAAGCCCTTATTCTAACCCCGACCCACCCACCAAACACCATGAGTTACTGCGCACTTCATCTGTCTTTCTATTCCCAGTGTCTAACACTGGCAAAGGCACCTACAAAAAAGTCTGCTGAGCCCACTACATGTTTTCCATTTGTACGAAATTAAATCTTAAGCATCTGCGTCAAACTGTAAGATTGTTGACTTATTTCACCTTTAGAAGAGACTGGGAAATTGGGAAATCACAGTTTCCCAAGGCCTAAAACCAGATAAACTAAATGCTATTACTCCTATGCCAAAGAATGGAATACATTCTGTTTATCTTGAGAAAACAGACCTATGGAATACATATACATTTATTATCCAATTACCCAACATTTTCCCAATTGGGAATAAATAATTTACACAAATTCTTTCAATCTCATTCCACAAACTTCAGCGTCTGTCTCTCTCTCTCTCTCTCTCTCCCTCCTTTCTTCCTTTGTATAGAAATGAGAAGAGTTGAATCTATGAAAAAAAAAAGATTTTACAGTAGGTTCAAAGTGTAACTTTGAATTTTTTATCTTGAATAAAGGGGCTTGAAGTGTCCATGAACCCTTGGAAATATCAAAGAACATAGAATTTCTTTTTAAGAGACAACATACAAAAAATAAAGCCCAGTCACTTTTGCATTCTTTGGACTTCTTTGTAGTGTCCTTCCAGACCAGATCCCCATTTAAAACACATTCTCTCCCTCTCAAACCAGGTATCTTCCACCCCATTCAGTCAGGGCTCATTCTATAATGGGCCTGTCAGTATTTCTCTTCCTATAGACAATGCACACAGGTCCAGCCAGCACACCAAGAGCAGGGGCAACAAAACCCTATCCCATCTTAACATAGTGTATTGTTCTGTTCTGTTTTGCTTACACAGAAAGCAGGAGAGTTCATTTCCACATGATCCCGGCAGATGGTATTTGTCCCCTTCCGGGTGTCTTATTAAAAAGCTGAGTTATAAGATTACCAAGAGGACACAGTCAGGAGGACAAAGGTCTAAAATCCGCATGACATTTGAGCCGTCCTTAACACTGAGGTTAACTTCAGAACCTCAGGTGACTGAAGAGGTAGAGAATATTTGCTGTTTAAAAAAGCCAGGATACCCATTTGGGTACAAAAGCCTAGGACTCTTCAAGGATGTCTAATAAAGACTTTAGTAGTTGCTTGCAGCTTCTGTCAGGGATGTTTAGGGGCTGGGGAGTGTTTGGGACAAAAGGTTGTAGAATGGAAAAATCAGGGCATTTAAAGGACTCAAAGAAGAGTGATCACACATGGAGTTAAGTCCCAGAGCCTGAGAAGTGTAACTTTACATTGCAGGGCAATAGACACCCTCCTGGGAACTAATCTCTGCAGAAGCTTTTGTCTCAATGCTCTTGGGCCAGGCAATAGTTCCCAAACTATAGCACCCCACCCCCACCCCGTGGGACCCGCCAAAGGAAATCACAAGAGTTTGTCAAAAAGGTTAGAATTACTTAATGTCTGCAAAATGATATAACCCTAAAGGCCGGCACAGCTGGCAGCCCACTCCACCTAGCAGAGGTTCAGGAAGCTCCAGTCCAGACGCTTGCTGGGCTAGGCAGAAAATAGCGTCCGATCCGGCAAGAGAAACCAGGGGCAGCACTCGAGTTTCTTAGGTGTGGCTAGTAAAGCACCGGACTTGGAACCAAAAGACCAGAGTTCAAATCTCCGCCTCTACCTCTTACCACCTGTGCAACCTTAAGCAACTGAACTTCTCTGACGCTCGATTTCTTCGTTAGTAACTTGGGGTAGGAAGTGTTTCACTAAATGATTGCTATGGCCCCTTTCCGTTTCAATCAGTACGATCTTCCTTTCCTCCTTCCTCATCAGCTTAGCCGGGTGTTTCGAACCGTCTATATCCGACAGCGAAGGCAGCCTATGTGGCTCACAAAAAAGCGCTTTAGCGCAGTGCCCCGTATGTAGTAGGTGCTGTATAAATGCTTATTCCCTTCCTTCCTCTTCTTCCCTGGGCCAGTTGAGAATACACCCCACCTCTACAGAAGAGGCGGGGGAGCTGGGGGAGCACCTAAGCCTTCCCAGACTCGCCCGGATCCGCGCCCAGCCCACCCACTCCCAGGGTGCCGCGGGTACGAAAACGTCGCCGGGGCCCAAGTTACCCCTCGGAAGCCCAGGGAGAACGCTCGCTTTGCTCCTAGCTTGGAAAGATCTGCCCCTCCCGTGAGTCTCACCTGGAGACGAGACGCCAGAGGAGGGGGAGGAGGAGGAGGAGGAAGAAGTGGCGACTGCTGCGGCCAGCAGCGCTGCGCACCCCAGCAGCCACGCCGGGCCCCAGGCGCGCATCTTCCCGGGGCAGTCCAGGGACCACTCCCGGCCTGGGACAGCCGCTGCTCTAACCCCCGAGCTGCAGAGGTTCCGAGCTGACCCTGCCGCTCCTGCTCCGCCTAAGAGCCGGGCAGAGGGAATCCAGCGCCCGTGACCAGCCGAGACCAAGGCGCCCGCTCACGAGGAGCAGGTAAGTTTCACTGAAACTCCAGGCGCACCTGGGGAACTTCGGCGCCTGGGCCTCCGCCCCGCCCACTTCGAACTTTGGGAGCCGAAACCCCGCCCCCGAGGAACGCCCACCTGTCGGGGAGGGCGGGGCGCGCCCTTCACCTCGGGCGAGCGGAGGCGGCTTAGAGAAGAGCCTGAGACTCTAGGCTGAAGCCGGTGAGGTCACTGGAGTGGAATGTAAGCCGCCGTCCGGTCGGGGGGTGAAGGAGAACGGCGATCGTGGCGGTGCCAGGACACGAAGGGGTCTCATCGTTCTCTAGGGTCTCTAGAGTCTGGGGTCCTCAGGAGGAAAACACCGAAACCGTATCCTAAAACCAAACGTGCCCCCAGAAAAGCCGACAAACACTCGTTCCAGAGGAAAAGAGAATTGCGGAGGTGGAGAAAAGATGGGGGATGCCGCTTTTCCTTTCTCTGTCTTTTACATTTTTGTTTCAACATTTACTGGGTAGTGGGGAGGGATATATACATTTACACATATGTTATACACATGTAAAGGTGCGCGTGTATATAAATGTAGACATATACGTACGCATATGATGTAAAAGCAAAAATGCATCAAATCCAATCAAATCATTTTAAAAAACAATCCGAGAACTCTATGACCTCTGTTCTTTTCTTTCCTGCTCAAAGCTGACTAGCTGGGGTGCACCTCTTTCGTTGTTAATTAAGTGCTGGGTGCTGAGACTTCTTGACTTCTTGTAGTTACAATTAAATTTTTAAAAATGAAAAGACACCCCAAAAAGTGAGACATAATTTGACTGCTTTTAACTTAATGCTTTCTCTTATAGCTTTCTTTCTTTAGAAAATCTCCCATTATTGAAGAAAATCTAGCTTTTGGGTAGTGTCAGCTGGTCTTAAACTTGAGTGGGACATTGAAATTCCCTTTTCCTGGAGAGAAATGTTGATATCTTTACCTGTTAAACTGAAGATCCCAGCTGAGCTTGAGGCCCAGGCCAAATATTTCTCCCCCACCTCTACACCCTTTTTGCCTATTTGGACAGTCACAGTATATAAATTACTTTTTTCATATGGGGCAGCCTTTCCCAGAATAATTTGGCCATGGCATACCTTGAGTCATGAAATTAATATAAAATATTCAGTAAGTGTTTTTGATACATGTCCATGTGTAATATTTTAGTGAGAATTATCTCTAGCCTAGAAATTTTCTTAAAAAACTTTTGTCACATCTTGTGAAACACTGGGACTTCACAGAACACAGTCTGGGCAATTCTGTGTACTGTGCACAGGAGTAATAAGATCGTAGAAGATGAGTTGAGACAAAGAAGGAATTCGAATAGCTTGGTCAGAGCTGAGAAGGGCAAGGTTGGATGGAAAAGCCTCATTTGTGAGCTTTAAACAGAGATCTTAGAAAGTGACATAATGACTGACATTTACATAACACTTCAAGATTTGCAGAGCATCTTACAAATACTATTTCATCTGATTCTTACAACATTCCCATGAGGTGGGTACTATATAGATGAAGAAACTAAGGCTTAGAGGCTGAGGCTTGCTGGTGGTTATATTCCTGCTGAGCTGCTGGTTCGATGACCTTGAGATCTCTGGGGCAGCTGGTGGTGAAGTGGATTGAGCCCCTGGGTGTGAAGTCAGGAAGTCTCAGATGCTTACCAGGTAGATGACACTGGGCAAGTCACTTGACCTCTATTTTGTCTCAGTGTACCCAACCATAAAATAGGGACAATCAGCAGTTGCTATTTCATGTAGTAGGTGCAATAGAAATGCTTATTCCCTTCCAGCTTAGAGATTCTATAATTTAAGGTCCAAACGTTTATATTTTTGTAACCCATGGCCCAGAATCCCCAGGGGACTGTCTTGAAGACAGTCATCCCAAGTCCTATATCTGATTCATTTTGTCCCAGAATACCCCTGGAAAATCTTGGAAAATAACTAGGAGATCACTCCTGTTGAAATCGTCACAGATGTGGGTAGCAGAGTTGTCATCTCCTGAATAAGCATTCAAGGTAACAAGGTACATAAGGTTTAGGACAGTATAAACATATAAGAGATTCACAATAGAGGTGGCTAGGTGGTCCAGTGAATAGAGCACTGGCCTTGGAGTCAGGAGGTCCTGAGTTCAAATACGCTTGGCCTCAGACATAGCCATGTGACCTTGGGCAAGTCACTTAACCCCAATTGCCCTGCCTTCCCCCCTGCAAAAAAGAAAAAAATTTTAAATAAAAAAAAAGAGAGATTCACAATTGTCCCTAAGTAATCAATTCAATTTTCCTTCTTTTCAAGTGAGTCTCACCCCCCTGCTTCCCACCTCTCTCCCCATACACTACAAAATCACCCAGAATCAAAGTGCTTCTCTGTGGTCTGGATTCTTTTAGGAAGGAAATTAACTTTGAGTTCCTACAGGGTTAACTTTCCAACATGTGCGTGACTTCCTCATTCAATTCATGAGTGTGTATAAGCCTTCAACTTCACAGTGCTAGCCTAAGGGCTTAGAATTTCTCTGGGGAAAAAAACTAACTTGAGATTGTTAGAAGGGCGTCTTCCTCACCATCCATCCAGCTTTCAAAGGAAAAGCAAAGGAAAGGTCTGTCGTTACTCCCATACCTAGAATCAGTCCCTTACTTTTACTTTGCTCTCTTACCCTTACTCTCCCCATGCTGTTGTCACTACCCAGGGACTACCTACTTTTCCCATAAACAGTCTGAGTTTTAGTACCTCCTGCCACAACTGCTTGGCTGTATGGTTCCTCTCTCCATGGCTGCCATTTCCTGGGCAAAGTGATCCTGAAACTGATTCTCTATGAATGAGCCAAAGAATCCTCCTTTTAGGTCCCATGGGTGGGCGCACATGCAGCTACAATGAGTTTTTGCCCTAGGGCAGTGGTTCTCAACCTTCCTAATGCTGTGACACTTTAATATAGTTCCTCATGTTGTGGTGACCCCCAACCATAAAATTATTTTCATTGCTACTTCATAACTGTAATTTTGCTACTGTTATGAATCTATCTGATATGCAGGATGTATTTTCATTGTTACAAATTGAACATAACCCACAGGTTGAGAAGTGCTGCCGTAGGGCATACATTAGTGTCATGGGAAGGGAAAGGTGTATATTTCAAAGATTTCTGCCACACCATTAGGATCCAGATCTACTTTGAATTCTGCAGTTTTTGTATCTCTTGTCTCAGATCTTTTGGGCCATATCCAAAAGAAAAGGGAAAAGGGTCTGTCTGTAGATGACTCTTTTATAGGACTAATAACAAAGTATGGGTATGACACACAATAACTCATCGATGAATTCATCTCCAACTGATCTACACAGCCATTATGGAGATATAAAATCAAAACACTCATAAAAGCTTTATCACCATAAAAGCTAATCAGGATCAGAGAACTCCTTTCTCTATCCCCTAAACTTTCCCTCCCCAGTTAAAAATGTGGAATTCCTGAAAATCCCACCAAAGTGCCTCTCTCTGTAGAGACCCAGAATGACTCCATGATATGTATAAGCAGCTCATTCAATGCTGTAGTCACACACACACACACACACACACACACACACACACACACACACACACACACACACACCCATTCCATATTAATTCCTTCCCCTGTGTTTTAGGCTATCTTTTGTCCAAAGAATCTGCAGCAGTTTTCAGGATGCATAGTTCTAGAGTCTCCCAAATTAATACTCTCATGTAAAGGTCCAGACCTCCAACTGCTGAATGTTCCTTGTACTTTCTCTTATCTCCAACTCCCACAAACTTCCTCTAGATTTACCCCTACCTTGGTGTTTTTGAGGATCTGTCCCAAATCCTCAAAACAAATGGAAAAAAAAATAAGTTGTGGCAAAAATAAATAAAACAAAAGCAAGGAAAACACTTCCCTCTTCCCCTCCTCCACTTACATCATCCACTGCATTTGGGGGTGATTCATTACCAATCATCTTGATTTTTGTCTTGCCACTGGCCTTTGATGACTCTGGATGAGAGAGTGAGGCTGTGGACTTTTCTCAGCTCTGCCTCACGTCCAATTGAGTCAGGACATCAGTGGGTGATGTCATTGGGCTTCTTTGAGAACAAAGGATTAAGAACAATTATAGCAAAGGAGAAAGCACACAGAATTTTAAGGGCATCGTGTCCTTCCTTCCCAAGGACATGCTATCTATCCACAGGGATCCTGGAGAAGTCTCCAGCGTTTATTCACCTATTACCACTTTGAGGGTTTTCCCCCTGACTTTTGCCTTGCTAGAGCCAAGTCTATCTCTGCCTCCCCCTTCCCCCAACCTAATAATCCTGGATGAGTTCTCATGACTTGCATCATTGCTACGGTGTATTTCTCACTCTGTGTGTTGTTCCAATGATTTCTAGTATAGGACCTATTGTTAAAACAACCCCAGGTGATTGTTTTGTGCTCTATTTTTCATTGTTTCTGGTAGAATTACATATGAACAATGTGAATAAACAGGGATCCTGTTGAATTTATGATTCCTTGAAGACTCACATCAGCTTCCAGGCCTACACCAAGGAATTTGTCCCTAGGGAGACATCAAGTTTTTTTGCTGGTTAAAAGAAAAAACCAAAGCTAGGGTTTGGGGTGAGGGGCATGGGGGAAGAAAGTTTCTACTGATATAAAATAAGGGCAGTAATGTGGGACAGATGGACAGAAAACAATAATGGCTTTATTTCTTTTGCTTACCTTTTATTCTGGACAAAATTCATTTTCATTTTAAGTGAGAAGGACCTGGGGAATTTCTAAGCAACTTTGGGACAAAGAATTGTGATTGTGGTTTCAGATGGAGAGGCAAAAAGAAAATTCTTACTCTTAGCCTAAGGACACTATTCCTGACTTATGGTGGGCTTATTATATGAGTATATGACTAAAGAGATACTATCCTGCCCTTATCTGGGAGACACTATCTAGTACTCTATCCTAGCAGTCCAACTTCCCCATACTTTTTATTTGTTAATTTATTTATTTCAATTATAAAGATTTTTTTCTCCTATCCACCTCACCCTCATCACTTAAAAGAAAGAAATATCCTTATATCATATGAGCATAGTCAAGCAAAAAAAAAAAATTCTCATATTGACCACATCCAAAAATGCACTTCTTCTTCCATATATCCAGTGGTTTTCAACCTTCCTAATGCCGTGACCCTTTAATAATGTAAATATCTCATATGCAGGATGTATTTAAATTAAACATAACCCACAGGTTGAAAACCGCTGTATTAGATCATTATGTCTTTGCCATGAAGTTTTAAGGGATAGTTCTCTGGGAGGGAAATGAAAATGATGTGAAAAGAAAAGATATCAATAAAAAAATAAAATAAAGCTTCTTGAAAAGGAGCATTTCCCACTTGGCCGGCAGTAGCTAAAGTCCCCTTTCTTCCTCTCTCCCCCATTTCTCCCTTATTATGTCACTTAAGCAACAAAGAATTTCTCTGAGGCAATGGGATAGAATTATTCAATTCTCCCTGGGGGTTCAGGAGAAGGATTCTCAGCGTTCTTCAATAAAGAATTCAACCAGGGAATGCCATTCATTTTGAGAGGGGGGAAGGGAAAAAGTCTCAGCAGGCTGAACAACCACACAGCTAAAATCATTGCGGGCTGTCCTCTTTCCCAAGAAGTTTTATTAAGTCACAAATCCATATCTTCAGTGTAATCAATAAAGAATACACGGCAGGAAAAAAATCATTTCAATAGCAAACTCAGTGTCCAAAAAGCACCAGAAGAAAAATAAGTCAAAATGTATTAGCCACAAGGCTTGCATCTCTTCCCTTCTATTCAACAAAGGTATCCCTCTTAGGTAACCTGCTCTACTCATCCTGCTCTGATAGCCCGTACCATGGCGGGAGCCCATACGGGGCATTCAAGACTCCCATTGGGCACCCTGCCCACGTTTGTCCTCTTCATTGGCATGATGCCCTGGCTGCCGTCATGCCCCCTGTCATCCTCTAGAGATCGAATTTTCTAAGTCTTTTGAGAAGTCAACTGGAAAATCAGGTATGCTCATCCTAATTTATATCTTAATGGAAGAGAATAAAGAAATATGTATTAAATATATTTTTTTTAAATTGACTTTTACATCACAGTCCTTTCTGGATATAGTAACACCTTCCCATCCCATTCCACTTTCCCCATCCATTGCCAATGGAGCTTCCCTTACAACAAAAGAAATAATTAAAACTGCATAACACAGTGAGTGTATCTAACTTCACATGCAACCTAATGCAAGCATAGTTTCTCACCTCCAAAGTGAAAAAAGGTATAGTTTCTTATTTCTTTTCCAAGGCCAAGATTGTTCATTAAAAAAGTGATGGGGGGGGAGGGGCTAGGTGGAGCAGTGAATAGAGCACCAGCCCTGGAGTCAGGAGGACCTGAGTTCCAATCTTGCCTCAGACACTTAACACAAAACTAGACGTGTGAGCTTGGGCAAGTCACTTAACCCCAATTGCCCTGCCTTCCCCCCTCCAAAAAGCAAGAAAAAAAAAGCCACTGTCTTCTCTTTTGCTTTAGTGGTGTTTTGCTGTTTACATTTTTGCCATCCTAGTTATGGTAGGGATTTCAGACCGGGTAGGCTGATGGGGATTCGGAGAAGAGAACAAGAGGCTGTTTTTGTATAAGCTCAGCATTCTAATATCTTAAAATTATATTCTGGAACCAAGAAGGAGCGAATTATTACTTAAAGAAGGCAATATAACATAGGATTATAGATTTTGAGTTGGAAGGGACCCTAAGACATCACATAATTTAGTAAATAGCAGAACTGGAATTAGAAGCCAAGTCTCCTAACTCCAACTTCAGTTCTCTTACCACCATACCATACATGTCTCTGTCTACATATCTTTTTATTGTTACTAGATGGGAGCCTTCCTTACTCTCCAAAGGAAAACATTCACTGAAACCTTCCCATATATGTGTCAAACTGTCCAAACTTTTTCTATCAGGACAGTTTTAAGGTTTTCTTCCACACTTTCCCAATTCTGTAGGCAGGCATACATACAGGAGCTTTGGAGATTCCTAGTAATTTATTTTATTTTTATGGTCACTCTTTATCTAAGTAACATAGTTTGTTGAGTAACTGAGACATATTACAAATTATAGTAGACATTACGGAACTTTCTGGCACTGATGAACACACCAAACAATTTGTATTAGAACTCTTAAATGAAGAAAGCAGAGATCAGACTAACTGGGACTATGCCAAGGGCATGGCAGCCAGGGAAGGTTCTGGCCACCAAAGGAGTGGCCCTGGTCCAGCGGAGTGGAGAAGGACAGTTAGCAGACATGCTTTTGTCTCCTTAGCCTCTACATGACCACCCACGCAGAAGACATCAGGGACAGGGTGGGCCCCTCTGGAGGCAGGAAGGAGTAAATCAGTTAGGAAAGGGCTCTGTTTGGTCTGTTTTGTTTTCTTTTGCAGGGAGCAGTAGGAGGACACAAGCTGCTTCAAAATGAATTAAGCAGAACCAGAAGAATGATATATTCAAAGACTGTACTAACAGTAAATAGAAAGAACAAGGACATCTGGAGGTGGGAGGAAAGCTGGAGCAGGTAGAGGGGTGGGAAGAATGGGGGGGGGAGAGTCTTCCTACGTGAAAAGGAAGTCCGACACAATCCTGCCTTCTGTCTGGCCCCCTTCATAATTCTTTCACTTCGTCGTGTAAGTCAGAGCAGGAGGCACCAAACACCCACCAGGGGCATGTCTGAAGCTGCCTAGGTTTCCCCTTGGTATCAGAGCCAGGGTCTATTTATTCAAAGCACTGATGCTTAGACTGCACACATAGGGGGAAGTGTGGGGTGCCCTTCCCATGGCGATTATTAAGACATTCCATTCACATGGGAGTCACACATGGGTCAGAGATGATCACTGAGGAACAATTCCAGTACAGATTTGAAAATCTAAAGTCTCTTCTTTACAGATACTCTTCCCTTCTTATATAGATATTGTTTTTCTTATCTCAAAAACTCTAGGCTTATAATAAAAATGAACAAGGCAAGATTTGGGAGTAAACTGGTTAAGCAAAGTAAGCAGCAGTCAGGGTTGCTAAGATGCAAACTGTTCAAGACTCATTGAAGTAGCAAAAAGATTCATTCCCCATTGCAGGCATTGGCAGACAAAGTCCACGGGTCAGCTGGTGGTTAGTTTTGCTGAACTTCTCTCTTTTTTTTTTTTTGGTCTTTTTTGGAGGGAGGAAGGCAAGGGAATTGGGGTTAAGTGACTTGCCCAAGGTCACACAGCTAGTAAATGTCAAGTGCCTGAGGCCAGCTTTGAACTGAGGTCCTCCTGACTCTAGGGCCCATGCTCTATTCACTGCGCCACCTAGCGGCCCCTGCTGAACTGCTTTTATTCTTTCTTTTTTGACATTTGTTACAAGGGATGACTTGCTGGGAAGGGGAGAAAGGAGAGATACATTGTTAAATGAGCATGATATAAAAGCAGAAGATAACGATAACATTTTTAAAAGATACATTCTTTTAAATTTTTGATTTTCAAGAGTCTCCACTTAAAATGCAAATATCTTTAGGGGAAGAAGGCAATTTGGATGCTAAATGCCATATAATAATCAGTTGAATGAATTGGGGGTGTTTATCTGGGAAAAGAGAAGGGTAAGAGGGGGACCCCAGAGCTGTTTCTCAGTACTTGAAAGGCTATGATTTAGAGGAGGGATAAGATCTGTTCTGTTTGGCCTCAGAGGGCAGAATTAGGAGCAATGGGCAGGAGTTGCAAAGAGGGAAATTTAAACTTGATATCAAGTAAAACTTCCTAAGAATCAGAGCCATTCGAAGTGGAATAGGCTGCCATAGTAGATAAGGAGATCTCCCTCACTGGAAGGCTTTGAGCAAAGGGTGGGTTGTAGGGAGGATTCTTTTTCAGGTGTGGGTTGCACCTTAAAGTCCAAAAGTACTTCCAATCATGGGTGTATTGAAGCCAGATCCAATTTGAGAGAGCCAGTTGTTAAAATCTCAGTGTGAACATTTATATCTCTGAAATGGGCAAACTCCATAAATCAGTTTGATTTATGACTTTTTAAAATCGTCTAGCTTAAGTAAGTGACGGAGAAAATGTTAATAATGAAGATTAAACTCAAAAGTTTGTCATAAAATCATCCCCTCCCCCCAGCTGGATGTTAAATATTCACTAGCACACCTCTGCTTCCAACTCCAAAATTCTGTCATTATTTGATTATCAAAGTATTACCGAATACTTACTTGGAACAAACCTTGATAGGCTGATCATGTCCTAGGTGATCACTAACTAGGTTGTGATTTTTTAGAATTCGCTTGTCCTCTCTGGGTGCCAGTTTCTGGGAACTGCCTGTGGGAACTGGACTAAATGTTCTCCGATGTCTTTTCTGGGTCTAAGATGTGATCTTATATTGTAAATGCAGTAGTTAAGCCTATTCGTCGTTTTGGGCACTATTTTTCTTGATCAATAATGACTTTTCTCTTCAGGGCAGAATCAGCTCTCTAGAGGAATGAAGGAAGTCCCAGTGGGGGAGGAACAGTTATGTCCTTTGCCCTTTCTGTCCAGTGAAAAATAACTTGCCGTACATTCAAAGCTGTGTTACCCCAAGTGCTTGCATGAGAATTTTTTCTCTTTGATGGAGGCCTAGATAAGTGGTTCTCAACCTATGGGTCGCGACCCCTTTGGGGGTCAAATGACCCTTTCATAGGGGTTGCCTAAAACCATTGGAAAACACATATTTCCAATGGTCTTAGGAACAGAGACCCACTCCTCTATCTGTCTCCAGGCAGACATGCCCACATAGGAGTATTAAAGGGTCGGGGCATTAGGAAGGTTGAGAACCACTGGCCTAGATATAAGCAAATTGCGATACTCCAAGAGAGTAATCCAGATTGGGACAAAAAGATCCCAACAAAGAGATTCACATGAGAAATCACCAGGATTGAACTGGACAAACACAAAGTTGTGGTTCTAAGTCATAAGTTATATTTTGGGGACTTATCAGGAATATTTTCTAAAAATTTTTGCTCTGAGATGAAGGCCTCCACCTCTAGGAGGAATGAATCGTAACAGATCCCTCAAAACTACACCTTCAAAATCTATACATTTGGGAACCTGACTGAGAAAGTTTTGGTCTTTTGTTTTCGACCTCAGCTTTCTGGATCTGTAGGGACTAAATTAAGATCTGTCCTTACCAGCACCAGGAGAGAAACAACCGGAGAGGAGCAGAATAGGACTATGTTTTTGAAATAAATATAAGAATCATCACTACCCACATATGGAAGGTATTGATCCCCTCCAAAGACCATTGATTTTGAGGGATGGGTGTGTAATGAGATAAGGGTAACCTTGAAAGAACTTTATTAATGATAGGTGAGATTTATATAGCACCTTAAAGTTTACTTTATACACATTATTCTGTTTGAGCCTAACAAGGACCTGGTGAGGGAGGTCCTACAAAGCCTAGGAGCCTATGATTCCATTGACTTAGGCAGCTCCTAGCAAGGAAACTCTCTCTGCCCATGAAAGTGAGAAACTGGGCAGAACTCGAATCTTGTTCTTCCTGGGTGCCTCTCTAAAGAAGTATTCCAGAAATTCTTCACAAGGTACAGATTTACGAAACTGAAGCTCAGAGAGATTAAGTGACTGGCCTGTGGTCCCACAGCAAGTGTCAGAGGCAGGATTTGAACCTAGATCTTCTTGACTGCAAGTTGACTCTAGATGACTTGCTGATCTCAGTTTCCTTAACTGTAAAATAGAGATAATGATAGTCCCTACCTCCCAGGTTTGTTAGGATAAAACAAGAGGATATTTGTAAAATGATTTACAAACCTTAAAGCAATATATAAATGTACTTTATTATTATTATTATCCACTATATCATGCAAACTTCATGCATTGCCTTGTATTTTGTGGAGTATTAGTACTGGGCACCATATTTCGGAAGGAGGACAATGCTTAAAATCCTGAACAACACTGAGATCGCAGTTTGATGTGGTGCATGCTTTCAGCAGAGAAGGGGCAAACTGTAGGTATGGAAAGAGGCATACATTCTCAGCCCTGACCATGGTGCTGATTTGTGTGACGTGATTGTATTCAATTTAGAAGGGAGAGTTCTGTGGGGATGTAAGTGTATGAGGAGTCATTGATGGTGGAATGATGACAGAGATAATAAAAATGAGCAGCAATAAAACTAAAAAAAGAAAGGAGAAAAGAAAGGAAGGAAGGAAAAAAGAAAAAGAAAGGAAAGAAAAAAAGAAAAATAAAGGAAGGAAAGCAGACCTCGTAGGTGCTTTAGTCAGTGAGCTGCCTGACACTGTAGAACCTTCCCGGGTCTCTAGAGCGATGCCCAGAACTGGGCTGCATATGTTGTTGTTGTTGTTGTTGTTTTTCTGTTGGGTCCAACTCTTAGGGATTAGATTTGGGGTTTTCTTGGCAAAGATATTGGAGTTTTTTGTTGTTTTCTTTTCCAGTTGATTTTACAGGTGAGGAAACTGAGGCAGACAGGGTCACACAGCCATTAAGTCTCTGAAGTAGAATTTGAACTCAGGTCTTCTTGACTCCAGGCCTGACGTTCTGTCCACTGTGCCATCCAATTGCCTGAAGATACCTCGGTGTGATTTACAGACACTATAGTTTATAACAGGGGAAAGATGACGTGGGTACACTCGGGCCTTGTAATGGATTCTCGTTTCCAGCATTCATTGGTTAGGTATGATCTCTCCTTAACAAGGCATGAAATTCCCTGAACAAGGTTAACATTTCTGTAAGGAGTGAAGTCACAGTGACACCTCCCTGAGTATATTTGGTTGATTCTTGGTCACTCTATACATCCTGGGGTTACACCCTTGGACTCAACCCTTAAAAGGGAAAAGTAGAATCACAGAGAGAATGAGGGAGGTGAGGTCAGACGGAGAGAAGTGGTTAGACATGCAGAGTATCAATTCCCCAAATAGAAGCTTACTCAGCCACAGAGCTCCTCCAAGGAGCTATGGCTTTGGGATGGCAGCTGATAGACAGATGTAGCACTGATTAATAGGTTCCTTACAAGCTGGTAAGAAATTCCTGGGCTAGGCTTGGAGATGCGGGGATACAAGCTAGCAGCAGGGGAGTGGCAGTGTTGGGGCAGGAGCAGGAGCAGGAGCCAGAGAGAAGGACCAGCAGGGAAGGAACCACAGTATGTAGGCACAACCTGGGACTTGTCCTTCACTGACACTGTAAATGGGATTCAACTTGAGAGAGATCCTGAATAACTTCCTCACCCCACAGCATATCCATAGATCTGGAGGGCTGATTCCTGGAGAAGGAAGGAGAGTTGGTGCCTATTTATGGACTCTGGCGCCAGATCTTAGTGGTTCTATTATATGAACTGAAGTCTGTCCTGTATTTGTTGTTTGTTTTTTTTTTTCAGCCTGAATACTTGCATGAGAACTTAAGACTCTTTTCTTTTCTTTTTCTTTTTTGGAGGCAATCTGGGTTAAGTGACTTGTGTAGGGTCACACATCTAGTAAGTATCAGAGTCTGGATTTGAACTCAGGTCCTCCTTCCTGACACCAGGGCCAGTGCTTTATCTACTGAGCCACCGAGCTGCCCCTTAAGACTCTTCTTTTTGTTCTGGAGACCTGGACACAAGCCAAAATCTGATATTCCTAGGAAAAGTACTAAGTAAAAAGTACATAAGCAAAAAAGAAAAATATTGTGAGATGTTCCTAAGACTAAACTCAGTCTGTGTAAACCCAGGGTTTAATTTCTGAGCCACGTCTGGGCCACAGGTTACATAAAGAAACACCTTGACAACTAGCTAAGATCAAGGTCCCTAAAAGAGGACTCAGCATGGGAAAGAGGATCTAGGCCTGGAGGGAGGTAAAAAGGGAAGAAAAAAGGAGAATTTTGTCAAGAATCAGTTTTGAAGACTGTTTAAAAACAGTTTGAACACTGTTTTTAAAAATAGCCTTTTTTTCTTAATTTTCTTTTAAACATCTTCTACAAACAACTTTTGACCAAGGAGAAAAAGGAGACACTTCACCTCCACAATCTAATTTGAAGGAATTGCTACAAATTCTTGAGAATATGGATGTTATGTCTGTAGGGTGACTCTCCTTCTCCTTCATTTCCTTTCTCTAACCATCAACTTCTCCCTCCCTCCCTCCCACCTGTGGTGGTTTTTGACTTGTGGTCAGCTTCTCACTCAGTTCACTCACTCAGACTTGGTCAGACTGGAGAAAGGAGCCTCTGAGGGAGAGGGGCAAGAGGAACGAGAGGACTATGGCTTGTCAAACTGAGTCATTAGGTTCCCTCCTGGGAAGCGTGAGTGGCTCCAGAAATCTGGTTTAATACTTCTTGGGAATTAGCCCACAGAAAGGTCACATCCCACCCAACCCTATAGGCTTACCAACACTTAACATGGTCTTTACAATTCTTAGTTAATTAAGGGTCCACCTGTGTTCTTATATTTGCTAATTACAAATTCAAAGTAGCTCAAAGAGTAATTACATGTGGAAATGAGATGTAGTAATATAATGGGATAATATTGGGGGTTGAGGACTTAGAAGAAAGCCTGGCAGTGATCCCATAAAGCATACAGGCTTTGAGAACTTGAGATGGCGACTTTAAGGACTCATAAAAATGGTATAAGCTTTCATAAACCAGTGAGGAAACACCAAACACATCGTAGACTCTGGGGTTCTTAACCTGGCATCTGAGAACTTTTTTTTGTTAACATTTGAAAACTGTATTTTAACATAACTGGATTCCTCTGGGATCCTATTTACTTTGTTTTATGCATTTAAAATCAACCTGACAAGGGGTCCATAGACCTCACCAGACTGCCAAAGGGGTCCATGGCATAAAAAAAAAAAATTAAGAGCTCCTGTAAACTAGAGGGATTGCTTGATAGAGGAATGCTGAGTCCATTCTTCAGATGCTAATGTGGTGTAATCCAAAGAGCAGTGGTTTTGGAGTCCCAAGTACTGCCTTCAAATCCTGGTGCTTGCTAACTGGGATCTTGGGCAAGTCATTTCCTCAATTGACTTCCATCTGCTACAAAATGAGAAAGTGTGACTAGTTGACTCCTCAGAGCCCTTCTATCCTGAATCCTATTGTTCTATCAGCTTTGCTTGGCAATGAGCTTCAGAAATCTGCTATAAGAGTGAAAAGTAGAGAACTACTGAGCTCGAAAGATGGAGGGACGCATCAGGTGGGGAAAGAATGAGCAAGGTGTGATATTTGATTGTGGTGGAATACTATTGTGCTATAAGAAATGATGAGTGGGATGGTTTTAGGAAAACCAAGAAAGACTTACATGAACTGATGCAAAGTGAAGTCAGCAGAACCAGAAGAATATTGTACACAGTAACAGCAATACTGTATGATGATCAACCGTGAATGACTTAGTCATTCTTAACAATACAAAGATCCAAGATAATTCTGAAGGACTTATGATAAAAAATGCTATCCACCTTCAGAGAAAGAACTGATGAAGTCTGAATGCAAATTGAGGCATGCTTTAAAAAAAAAACAACTTTATTTTTCTTGCTTTTTTTTAACAACATGACTAATATAGAAATATGTTTTGCATAACTTCATATGGTATAAGTCTTGTTTTTCTTGCCTTCTCAATGTGGGGGAAGGTCTAGAGCAGTGGTTCTCAACCTTCTGAATGGCAAGACCCTTTCATACAGTTCCTCATGTTGTGGTGATCCCCAACCATAAAATTATTTTCGTTGCTACTTCATAACTGTAATTTTGCTACTGTTATGAATCATAATGTAAATGTATGATATGCAGGATATATTTTCATTGTTACAAATTGAACATAACCCACAGGTTGAGAACTGCTGATCTAGAGGGAGGGAGAAACTTTGGAATTGAAAATTTTTTTCAAAAAGATGCAGGGACAGAACTAAGGAAAATGCTCTCTTTAGAATACAATTCCTCTTCTGCCCTCCCTTTTTTGGGTTTGCTATCCACACCCATATGGTCACCATTTGGAGCCCCCCCACCTCCACTGCATTCCAAGCATTTAGTGTCACATCCCCCTTGAGCTACCAGTTTCCCTTTTTAGTCTTTCTTTCATCTCTGGGGGAAAAATAAAGTATTCTTACCAGTGAAGGACAAGAAACTTGAGACCCAGTGAATTCTTGTTATAACTAAAGGAAATCTTACCCCCTAAACTAAATGCTATGCGTGAAAAATCAAGCAGCTTTGTTTGGCCTAAACAAATTGCTGTCAGGACTGCTCTGGGGTGTTGGAAAGATAAGGGCCTGAGAAGTAGATAAGAGGGAGGGGGGATCTATGGATGGTCTTGAAATCTTAAATATGAAGGATCTTTTAGTAGAGGACAGGAGATGGGAGGGAATAGATGTCCCAAGGGCAATCAATAGTCCAAGTTTCTGGAGGTTGTGACCTGGACTAGGCGGATTTTAAAAGGCAAGGGGAAAGTAGATTGGGAATTGAAGGTGGGGTAAGATTAGGTCAACAATTCACACCTGCCGGCCTGGCTAAATTTCCGTCCTTTGTCTTTCTTAGCATGTGTGAGCTGTTCATTAGCACCTAAGGCAAAAGTCTCGATAACATCCTCAAAGAGATATTCATGCTGCCTGCATTGTTTTGGCGTTCCGGCAGTTCATTTATGTTACCAGCTTAGAAACCACTCAAAAAAAAGCCAAATTAGTATCTGTCCACTTTAGTTGTTTCTTCTTTGAATTGTTTATTGGTTGGCATTTCTGAATGTCCTTAATGTCCTGAATGTCCATACCAAAGAAAATGATTCTTGACAAAACCTTTGGAAGAAGATAGGCCTCTCTATCATCCCTTATAAATAGAGGAGATACTAGACAGCCTTCTATGGTTCCTGGAGGGCATGGGAGAGGCACCTCATCTCCCATATTAGAACCTATCTGGATTTTTTCTGTCTTCAGAGAGGAACGTGGGACTCAGACTTACCCATCACCAGCATATAAACTTAAAGCAATACTTTAAAAGTTGAGATTTTCCAGGATAAGAAGGGATAGGGGACTAGTCATGGTTTCATTGATTTTGGGAACTCCTGAATGAGTAATCTTCCTCTATCAATGCAGGTCCAGCTCTTCTCTGTAATTCGTAATCTTAGAGGATGTTGAGAAATTAAGTGACTTGACCAGAAACAAATATCCAGTATGTGTCAAGGGTGGGACTTGAACCCAGGTTTTTCTGGCTCAGAAACCAGCTCTTTACTGTACCAAAGCTATCTTTCTGGATGATAGCTCAATTTAGCCCATAACCCTACCATTGAGACTGGGATATCCCACTTTGGTGAGAGTTCTGAGACTTCAACTAATAAGTACAGCTCACAAACATAACATTTTGGCTCTTTTGGTCCAGATCTGTGATCCCCTTGGTGTAAGGAGCCCTTTCAACCAATGCTGAGCAGCAATCATCCTTCAATTTAGAGTCTTAGAGTTCCACAGGACATTGTGAGCTTAAATGAGTTGTCTTGAGCCCAGAGACTGGACTTGAAGTGACAAGTTTATAATCTACTTTTATAGCTTTATTTTTTATTTTTTATTTATATTTTATATTCATTTATGCTTCATAACTTTATTTCTTAAAATCCACTTTTATCATCTACTTTTCCTACAAACACTCCAGGCCACTCAGGAAGCTGCAAATGTTAATGGTCCCATTTTATCAATGGAATGACTACTTGGATTCAGAAATTTCCTTTCCGCTGCCATTTGTTGGATTCTTGTAGAGGAAGACAGATTTTTATCTAATTTGGGACCACAGAGGTCTTCTAGTCCAAACCCCTAATTTTACATTTGGCACTCAGAGAGATGAAGTGAATTGCTGGAGGACTGATTAATTAAGATAGAGAAGCCAGTTTAAACCCCAGATTCTCTCTTGTCACATCCAGTCCACTTCCCACTGAATTCTCCTAATTCTGGTTCTACCTCTCAACTTCATATTGCTATGCTGGCTCTCTTTAGGACAGCTGATGTTACTCCTAATTGTGTACTGTGCTTGCTGATAAACAGGCCAGAACTCTGGATCTAAATCTGGTAAGGAAACTACTTCCATGTGCCAGAGTTAGAAATGTTATCTGTCTACAGCAGTTTTCATGATTCTGATACTCTTCAAGTGGTCAGTCACTAAACATTGGTTAAGTGTCTGCTAAATTGCCAGGCACGGCCCTAACCCTGAAAAAACAAGGAGCTTCTCTAGGAGTTCACAATCTAATGGATTAAGGAAAGTCAACAAACATTTACTGTGTGTTGGGCCCTATGCTAAACAGTGGGGATACAAAAGAAGGCGAAAACACAGTCTCTGGCTGCAAAATTCTCACAACTTAATGAGGGGAGAAAACATGAAAACATGGCATATATGGGACATAGTGAAGGTAATCTCAGAAGGAAGGCGCTAGCACCAAGGGGGACCAGAAAAGGGTTCTTGCAGAAGGTGGCATTTTAGCCAAGAACAAGGAAGTCAAGGGTGGTAGGGAAGGCCATGCCCAAGGAGAGCCTTCCAAGCATGGGGACAGCCTGTGAAAAGAGCCAGAACTGGGAGATGGATTATCATGTGCAAGAAACTGAAAGAAAGCTGATGTCACTTGGTCACAAGAGTATGTGAAGGGGAGTAAAGCATATGAAGACTGGGAAAGTAGGAAGGGTCAGGCTATGAAGGGCTTTGTAAGTCAAATCGAAGATTTTATATTTAATCTGGGAGGTGATGGAGCCATTGGAGTTTATTGAGTGTGTGTGTGTGTGTGTGTGTGTGTGTGTGTGTGTGTGTGTGTGTAGATATGGTCAGACACTATGGCAGCTGAGAGGAGGACGAACTCTAATGCTTTGGGCCTTGAGACAATGAAGGCCACCAGGAGGCTATTCCAAGGGTGCGATGGAAGGTGGAAGCTTATGGTAGCCTGTTTACTCTTATTTATGCTAAGAAGTGGACAGAATCACTAATTAGGTTTAACTTCTTAATATATGTAACCAAACTGTATTAATCAAAGCATACGAACTAAATCATCTTAGAGCAAATCATCACCGTGGCATTTTAGAGGTTCCAGTAGACTTTTTCCTTGCCAAATTAGACAACGTTCCCTCTCTCCCTCCCAAGTTGTCATCTGGCAAGTTTCCATCATCAATACTGCCCTCAAACCAACCCAACACAGGCTGCTTGAGTCTCCGGTGTGGAGAGTACAGGAGCCGACCTTAGTGGCACCTTAGGAGCACATTAATGGTTGGGGGGCTCAGATGGGTTTTTACACTTTTAGTTACAGGTGTTCCCAAATTGTTCCTAAATATGATTAGAAGTTTACTTCAAAGCAACTGACAAAATTGATTAGGATATTTTTTCATTGGCGATCTGTCTCTCCAAAAGGCCTACATCTGTTTATCAATTTTTAAAAACACCCAAATGTTGTTTCCTACAGCATACCACACTGAAGACACTGAAATTGTTCCCTAACACATAGCTATCCATGTGTTAGTTCATGGTAAACATTATCTATGTTCCTGTAGAAAAGTGACTATAAATAATAGCCTTTAAATCAGAAATATTACTCCTGATATGTACCATAAGGGTCAAAGACAGACAGAAAGGTTTCATATGCACCCAAATATCCATAGCAGTACTTTTTGTAATAGCCAAAAAGAGAAGAAGGAAGTACTTATCTTACAATTGGAAAACAACTCACAGAAAAACAGCTTAGAACAGCTTGGTACTCTCTTATTAAATACTAGAACTTATTCTTACCACAAAGGGTCCAAGGCATGAGGTGAAAGGGCACACACCAGGTCAGTTGCGGTGTCCAAAGGCAGAAATTGTTGGGAAGGTAGAATTGATGAGCTTCAGTAACAGATTGGACATGGAGACTGAGGGGAGTAAAGAGTTAAGGATGGTTTGTTTCTAGGTGCAAGTCTGGGAGGCTAGAAGAGTAGTGGTACCCTGATGTTCACTCACTCATTCATTCACTCATTCATTCATTCATCTGTTTCTTTGTTTGCTTGCTCATTTGTCTTACCGATGCTTTGTATAAAGATTGCCATCATTCACCAATAATCCTGCCCTTTCCCTTATCAAAGAGCTTTCCCTTGTAACAAAGAAACAGAGTTATAAACAAAACAGACACATCAGCCGTGTTGGACAGCTTGTGCTTCATTCTTCATCTTTCTAGTCTTTAATCCTCTCAAGTCAGTGAATTGATTTAAATTCTGAAGTCTCTTAGTGGTCTCCCGCACACCCCACATCACATTATTGTGTTTGTCATACATGTTATTCTCTTGGTTCTGTTTTTGTTTTGCATTAGTTCATATTATTTTCCTTAAGATTCTCTGAAATTTTATATTAATTATATCTTTTATATTTTTATATGATGCTATTACATCCCATTATAATCATGTATGTGTGTATGTGTTTCCTTCTTTCTTTATATATGTGCTTCCATATATATATATCCTTCCTTCCTTCCTTCCTTCCTTCCTTCCTTCCTTCTTTCCTTCCTACCTACCTGCCTACCTACCTTCTTTCCTTCTCTTTTTGGCTATTACAAAAAGTGCTGCTATGGATATTTGGGTGCATATGAAACCTTTCTGTCTGTCTTTGACCCTTATGGTACATATCAGGAGTAATATTTCTGATTTAAAGGCTGTTATTTATAGTCACTTTTCTACAGGAACATAGATAATGTTTACCATGAACTAACACATGGATAGCTATGTGTTAGGGAACAATTTCAGTGTCTTCCCTTCAGGATCTTACTTTTGGAAATTACTCAACCCATATAGAGATAAAAGACAGAATGTTGACTTGAAAATACAGAGAAAGAGATGTGGTCCATTGGGAAAAGCACTGGATTTGGAGGAAGAATTTGATTCTAATCACAATCTAGTCACTTTTTATCTGTGTGACCTTTTGCAACATTCTAGACCCCAATTTCCTGATCTGTAAAAATGAAAGAGTTGGACTAGAGTCCCTTACAGACTTCAGAGGGAGGACTAACACCTCTGGTGTGAGGACTTGCCAAGCCTTTTTTGGGGTTGCACATCCACCTTTGGTGTCACTTGTCACCCAACTCTCACCTGTGGCTCTAAGAAGCTGTAGCATGCTCAGGGACCACACTCCAGTTAATCCATCTTGTCAGATGGGCTAAACCAGGTTGAGAACAACTGACAGGCCTCAAACCCATCAGTGAGTTAGGGGGATGTCAACCCTAAGCATGTGAAGACTTCCCCTGGTGAAATGGGCGAATGAGAAGAATTTGTTCCAATGGCCATGCAGGAGGCTGAAGTAGGTGCTGTGGAGCACTTAAGGCTTAGTCAGACATCAAAGACACCAAGGTCACCTACTTCATCATGAGCCATAATCAGTCATCTTGACTCTTGTCTTGCTACTGGACTCTGATGACTCTGAAAGAGAGAGTGAGGTTGATGACTTTGTGCACCGTGCCTCACTTAAATCCAGTTCAAGCACAAGACATTATGCTCATGATGTCACTCGTCCTCTTCAAAAATGAAGACCAAAGTCCCTTCTAGTTCCAAAGTTGTAATTTGAGGATATATATATATATATATATATATATATATATATATATATATATATATA
>CM053587.1:2238486-2273551 GCA_028646515.1 Pseudochirops corinnae
TTCTTTTTCATGTTTGGTTTTGTTTCTTTTTTTCCCATTGTTCACTCATTGGTTACAACCCTTCTATACAACCAGAAAAAAGAAAGTATTAGAGTTTATTAAGTAGGGAAGTAACATGCTCAGAACTTCATTTTAGGCAGCTGGGTGGAGGGTGGAGTGGAGAGGGGAGTGATTTTTTACCAGAGAGATCAATTATGGAAGTCACCAAAATAGTCCAGGGAAGATAGAGGTGATGACATCCTGAACCAGGTGGTCGAGCTGTGTGAGCAATTGGAAAGGAAGGTGTGTGAGAGAGATGATAGAGAGTGACCAGAATGGCCATCGAGAGTGGGGGAGACGGAGAGGTCAAGGATAATGTAGAGGTCATAACTGGGTGACCGGAAGGGTGGTGGTAGCCTCAACAGAAATAGGAAAGTTAGGATGAGGGGAGAGAAGATGAATTCGATCCACAGCTTGTAAGCAGTAAGTGTCGGCATCAGGTATCTCTTACACCCGCCCTACAACTTCATCCTGGCTGGTGTACTTTGGGCCACTGGGGCCACCAGGGAGTTGTAGTCTCTTTTTTCCCCTTTATACCTCTAAAGCAGGGATTCTTAACTTGGGGTTCAAAGATAGATTTCAGTGTGTTTGTGAATACAGACTGGAAAAAAAAATTACATCCTTGTTTTTTATTAACCTGTAACTGAAATTTTGGAGCAGCTAGGTACCGTGGATAGAGGACCAGGCTGGAAGGGAGGGCCCCGGGTTGGCGGCCTCCTTCAGGCCCTCAGGTGTTAGCAGAGTGCTTTGTTGACTCTCAGGAACTGTAGAAATTCCAGTTATGATTAGTGCCAGCTCACAGCTCAGAGGTAATGTTTGCTTTAACGTGGACATGTGAATGGGCTAAATTCAGATCCTCATCATTATAAAAAATTAATTAAGCCTCTATCGTGGGTGAGCGGTTACAGTTGTGTCCAGTCCAATTGGGATTTTCTTGGCAAAGATAGTGGAGTGAGTTGCCATTTCCTTCTCCAGCTCATTTTACAGATGAGGAAACTGAGGCAAAGGGCATTACAAGCACAAAGGATACAGAGAAAGGCCAAAAAACCGTCCCTGCCCTCGAGAAGCTTAATGGGGGGGGAGGGGAGAGACGATGCTCGAACCACCTCCCGCGTCCAAGACACGTCCGGGATGAATGAAAGGTCCTCTCAGAGGGAAGGTGCCAGCCGCGGAGGCTGGGGAACACCTGAGGCAGCCTCCTGGAGAGCCCAGGATCTCGGCTGAGCCTTGAAGGGAGCCGGGGCAGCCAGATGTGCTGGACGAGATGAAAGGTTCTGTTGGGCGTTGGCCGCGTCAGGGTCCCGGCAACAACAATCCCCAGATGTTCGATGTTGCTGTCCAGTAATTCACAGCTGCCGCAAACACAGCAGGAAGCGACCCCTGGCGCTGTGGGCAGGGCAGCTTCCATCCCTCCCAACAGCCATCATTTCCCAATGGCAGAACGGCTTCAAATATGGGCTTTATCGGAAGGTTTTGTTTTTTGGGGGGGGATTTTCCTAACACTATTGTGTTAGTAAAAAGCCTTTTGTTCCAACCTATTTACTCCGCCCTTCATCTCAGTCTGCTGCAATGACTAATATCCTCATCACCACTGTTTTTAGGGAGTAATTAGCCCAGGACATAATCACGCTCTGAGTCATCCTGCTTGGTGACCCAGTGTCTGCTCCTCCGCCCGCCCCCCCTCCTCCCTGGGCGGGGGGGGGTGGGGGGGAAGGGAGGGGCGTTTTCTTTCTATTTCTCCAACAAAGAACTCTAGACCTCACACAGAACTACTGCCTCCTTTACAGTCAAGTTCTCAGGAGATGATACAGCCAGTCGGGTGGGAGTAAGGGTTTCAGTCTTTCCTTTCCTCCCTTTTCTCATCCCTCCTTTCTGCTGACCCTTAATCCCAGGCTTATGAACGAGGGACAGATGATTTTCGGGCTAATCTTTCATTGCCTGGTGTGCTCCTCCTCTCACTATACCATTCCTCTACTAAGTAGTTTTGCCCTTTTCTCTTATCCATATTTTTTAAGAGAGTCTTTTTGGCCAAGCATTTTCAATTAAACAAAAAGAGATAAAAGAGAAAATATTTTATAAATTAAGCATTTTTCTTTTTTCTTGTTTTGCTTTTTGGAGTGGCAATTGGGGTTAAGTGACTTGCCCATAGTCACACAGCTAGTTTTGTGTTAAGTGTCTGAGGCTGGATTTGAACTTAGGTCCTTCTGATTCCAGGGCCTGTGCTCTATTCACTGCACCACCTAGCCCCCCAAATGAAGCATTTTTTCAATGAACAAAAATCTGTCCTCTTCTCCTTCTCCTCCCCTCCCTCTTCCCCCAAATTGGGGGGGGAAAACCCACCTCTAGTAATATATATACATATTTAAGCAAAACAAATCCCCACTATGCTTGTGTCTAAAAAATACGTCCTGAGTCCTCCATCCTTCTCTCAGGAGGTGGGAAGCTGCTTCATCACTGATGTTCTATAAATGTGGGTGAGGAAAGACACTCCAAAGGAATCAGTTTGCTGGGTTAGGAAGGCTTTTACTCTTCAGAACACTTGTGCTTCTGAAACTCTAACCACATTTAGAATATGAATGTAAGCACCTTGAGGCAAGGGACAATTTCTTTTTAGGTTCTTTTTTTTCATTGGGAGGGAGAATGCCTTTGGATCTTCAGATCTAGTATAATAAGTGCTACATAATAAACATTTAAAAAATGCCAAATGGATTGAATTAAGTGATGTTACCTTCCTGTTAAAGGCTCCCTATTTTGAGGAATATTCTGAACTCTGTCTATGTAAAACATCAGATGAGGTCTTGGAAATGCAGTATCTAGTACAAAGGCACTTTGGTGAGACTGTGAATTGGTCCAATCATTCTGGAAAACGATTGAGAATAGGCAAATATATCATGAGTAGGGGCAGCGAGGTGGCACAGTGGATAGAGCATCAGCCTTGGAGTCAGAAGGACCTGAGTTCAAATCCAGCCTCAGACACTTAACTGAACTCATCTTCCTGAGCTCAAGTCTGGCCTTAGATATTTACTAACTGTGTGACCCTGGACAAGTCATTTAACTCTGCCTCAATTTCTCTGTTTCGGTTTCTCTCCCAGTTGGAGAAGGAAAAGGCAAATCACTCCAGCATCTTTGCCAAGAAAACCCTGAAGGGTCAGACACAGCTAAAACAGTGGAACAAAAACAACTGTATGCCCTGGTCCTGTCTCCTAGAGTCAGGATGCTATGTCTGCCCATCAGGGTTCAAGGGGGTGATCCTGAGGGGTTACCTGTCTTTTCCCTACCACCGTTAACTTGAGCCTCCACTGACTATTTCTGGCATTGTTGGGTAGCTAGGTAAGACTTGGAATTAGCACTCCAGTTCCATTTAATCACATAACATTAATTATCTTTTACAAAGGGATATTTGCTTTGAAGATACAGCCAGAACAAAGAACAGCTCGGCCTAGTCCCCCTAACTGCTCGTCTCTGGAGGATTAGGTTCAATATTTGTCTCACTTTCTACATAACATTGTTCTCACCAAGTCCATGTTACAGAGGCAGCATTGATGACAAAAGAGTCCTCGTCTCAGCTACCCCTGGCCTGGGATGTCTTGCTTCTATGGCCATTGATGCTTTGCTGGCTAGAAATTCAGCCTGGATTCCAACTCTTGAATTCCTACTGCTTACTCATCTGAGTTTTTGAAACTCCCGAGGTTGAAGATTCTGCTCCCTTCACCTAGAATGGAAAAGAATAAATGGAATGGCTGAGGACCAAGGTTTGTTTCTCAGAGCAACATGGCCTTAGAAGAGAGAAGGCTCTAAGGCCTGTCCCCTTATAGCATGGTCATTCACTAGACACTGGGAGAAGTAAAATTCATCAAGATCCACTGAAGAAGAGACTGTGGCTGATAGGCTTTTCTGAGCACCTCTGAACACAGTTAAAGAGCATCCTCTTGAACATGTTATTAGACGACCAAACCTGGTACAAAATGACCATGCCTGCCCAATGGTCTCTCCAGAGCACTTCTCTTGCAGGTCATCCCAGTTTTCCCAAAAGCAAGCTCCCCAGTGTTCTCCATGTCAAGAGGTAACATCATCTGATGAAGTTGACGAAGCTCACACATGGGCTGGACTTGCCTCACACACACACACACACACTCACACACACACACACACTCACACACACACACCCCCCCCCCCCCACTAAGCTGTTCATACCCTTTGCCTGTTTTATCCACTGTTGGGCGTCTCCCTCCAAGGAGATCAGAGACAGAAGGAAAGGTCCCACAGATAACAAAATATTTATAGCAGCAACTTGCTGTGGTTGCGAAGAACTGGAAACAAGCTGGATGTCCCGTTATTGGGGAATGACCAAACTAGTTAGGTTATATGATATCGAATACTATGTGTTATTAGTTATTAATATAATTTATTAATAAATTAGACAGTATTTAATATCACAACATATGATAATATATGCTAATATATAATATGTGTATGAATGTAATAAAATGTTATTGTACAGCCAGCAACAACAAATTTAGAAAACCTTGGGAAGACACATGGAGGGACAGAAGGAAGTGATTAAGACCAGAAGACAATGCCCTGATGCTACAGGAACAGAAATGAAACGAATCATGAATCCAGACATTGTGTAGCTATAATGAACAGTCTTGGCCCCAGAAGAGGTAACAATACATACCTCCCTTCTCTAGGCAGAGGGGTGGGGGGCTAGGGTGTGGAGCACTGTACGTGCTGTCAGATGGTTCACATACTGGTGCCGCTGGTTTTGCTTACTTAGAAAAGAATTCACAAGGAGAGCTTACTGGCTGGGCAGGGAGAGATACCTAGAAATGACTGTGATGTAAAAATAAAAGGTGAAAGACATAAGTAAAAATCATTCTCATAGGGAAAAACAGGAGAAAAGAGATCCAGCGCCCAGAAGGACAGATTTGATATTTTGCCAGCTCAGTTGTATTAGGAAAAACTGAGACTCTCTAAGGCTTTGTTTTCATCCACATGGATCAGGTGTTATGTGGTATTGTGAGGGAAGCAGAGGTGAATAAAGAACAAGACTCCTGACCCTAGGATGAGCTTATGGTCTAGTAGCCTCATCCTTGTCCTCACCCAGCCCCTCACCGGGCTGTGACTCTCATCTGGGACAAATATGGCCTCCTTACTTCCTTTCCATGGGATCTGTGACTCCTACTAGGTTTGGCCGAGCTAATTCTGAGAGATGTGTGGGAATGTTTAGGTAAGAAATAAAGACTTAGGGACAGCTAGGTGGTGCAGTGAATGGAGCACTGGCCCTGGAATCAGGAGGACCTGAGTTCAAATACAGCCTCACACACTTGGCACACTTACTAGATGTGTGACCTTGGGCAAGTCACTTAACCCTAACTGCCTTGCCTTTCCCCTCAAAAAAAAAAAAAAGAAAAGAAGCAAGAATAAACTTGGAGGAAATAATTCAGAATTTTCCCCCTTCCCCCATTAGAACTGTAATATATTTGGCCAAAGGCTACAACTTTCAGAGCAGGTCAAATGATAATTTGTTGAGTTTTAAAAAATACTTACTGGATGGAGCATGAAAGTATTAATTTAAAGAGATAATGTGGTCTCATGGAAAGAGCAGTTCCCAAGGTTCCCCTGGTTCCCAAGGACCTGAGTTCGGATTTCACCTCTGACCTTTACTACCTCTGTGACCTTGGAGAAGTCACTGAACCTCCAGGAACATCAGTCTCCTCATCTGTTAAGTGAGTGGTTTGGACTAGATGGTCTCTAAAGTGGCTTCCAGCCCATGCTCTGTGATCCGTGAAAATCTGCAACGCTAGAAAACTGAATCAACATAGGTCATACCAGCCCTCTGCACAGTCTTGTCAACTTAAGTGTTAAAAACTAAAAACTAACAACAAGCTTTTGTTAAGCAATTATCAAGTGCCATGAGCTATGCTATGTACTGGGAATACAGACAAAAACCCATACAGCTTCTACATTCAAGGAGCATAGATTTTAAAAGGGGAGATAATGTGTAAGTACCTAGATATATATAAGACACTGTTCAGTCGCTTCTGACTCTTTGTGACCCCATTTGGGGTTTTCTTGGCAAAGATACTGTAGTGATCTGCCTGTTCCTTTTCCAGCTCATTTTACAAATGAGGGAACTGAGGCAAACAGGGCTAAGTGACTTGCCCAGGACCACACAGCTCCTAAGTGTCTGAAGCTAGATTTGAACTCAGCTCTTCCTGACTCCAGGCCTAGTCCTCTATCCACTGTGCCACCTAACTGTCTAATATACAAATTATACACAGAATAAGTGAAGGTAATCTGAAAAGCAAGTACTGAGGAGAACCAGGAAAAGCGTCCTGCAGAAGGTGGGATTTGAGCTGAGTTATGAGGAGGTGAGTGAACAGAGTATTCTAGACATGGGGAACAAGCAACCTGTTCTATGGTGTCCTATTTGAGGAACTGCATATAGAACAGTGTATATGGCTGGAACACAGAGTTTACAGAAGGGAGAAAAGTGTATCCGAACGGGAATGGCAGGGAGAGTTAAGGTTACAAACACCTCTAGATGCCAAAGAGAGTTTATGTTGGATCCTTGAGGTAATAGGAAGCTGCCAGAGCTCATTGAGTGGAGGGGAGTGTATGTTCATGTGTGTTTGTGCATGTGTGTATGTGTGCTGCACACGTGTTTATGTATGCATGTGTGCACGCATGTGTGTGTGTGAAAGGTGTGACATGGTCAGACCTATAACTTTAGAAAAATCATTATGGCAGCTTAGTAGAGGGTAAGTTGTAATGGAGAGAGGGTGGAGAGAGAGAGATCAGTTAGAAGTCTATTGCTGTAATCTAGGTGAGATGCTGGGGTTTAGACAAGGGTTGAGTCTGTGTGAGTTAAGAGAAGGGGATGTATCTGGGACATGTCATGGAAGCAGAAATGAGAAGATGTGGAGATATATTGGATGTGTGGAGGGGATGAGTGGGAGAGGAGTGGAGAATGGCATTGAGGTGGCAAACCTGGGTGACTGAGAGGATGATGGTTCCTTAAACATGACAGAGAAGTGGGGAGTGTGATAGGTTGGAGGAAGACAAGTTCTGTTTTGAATATGGTGGTTTTGAAATGCTTATGGATCATCCAGCTCGAGATGTCAAGCAGGCAGTTGTTAGGTATGTGACTGACTATAATTCAGCAGAGATACTAGATGGAAGAATCATCTACATAGGGATGATAATTGAACCCATGGGAGCCAGGGGACTACCAAATGAGAGAGTATAAAATGAAAAGAAAAGGGGGGCCAGGACAGAGAACTGGAGGCCACCTCTGATTAGACATGGCTGAAGAAACAGCAAAAGAGACTGAGAATGTGCAGCTGTCAGACAGATGGGAGGAGAACCAGGAGAGAGCAGTGTCGTGAAAACCTAAAGGAGCTGGTATCAAATGTTGGAGAGAGGTCAAGGAACATCAGGATTGAGTAAAGGCCATTAGATTTGTCAAAGTATGTTGCACCTAAGATTACCTTGGGCTCTGATGTTTGAATTAGCCAAGGTTAAAAGGGAAATTCTATAACTTGTGTCTTAGTAAGACATACTTTTTCCTTAACTATGCTTGAATTTATCTTAGAATAATGTCAAGACACTTCTGACCTGGATTCTGACACGTGGAACATAAAAAAAAATTAAAAGAGAAAGTCCTTTAGCCCAGAGATTCCACAAATAAAATCATAGCTTCTCAGAGTTTGAAGGGTCTCTAAAGGTCTTCTAGTCCAACCTATACCTGAAGCAGGAGTCCCTAACAAATGATTGTATGGTCTCTGATTGAAGACCACCGATAACAAGGAACTCACTCTCCATAGATGGTCCTAATTTTTAGAGGTAACCAGCAGAATGGGCAGCCTACCACCCTAATTCAAGCCTTTATTACCTCTCTCCTATTTGGTGTTCCTTCTTGAGCCTCCTGACACTGCAATTCATCCTTTACACAGCTACCAGAAATAATTTTCCTTTTAAAAAAATTATTATTATGAATTTAATAAATATGAGCAAACATGAACATCTCATACAAAGAAGAACCAAAAGAGGGACATCATGTGTATAGTGTCATGTATGGATGTCACATATGGCCACCATGTGTATGGTGTATATCACACCATGAGGCTCCATTACAAATAACTTATTTTTACATGATTTTACTTTTTGTTATTCTTTCCATACAAAAGTACAAAATAGAGGATTGCATATGAAACTATAAATCTCTACTAGATACTGTTTGCTTTAAAAAAGACAAATTCACAATGTTAGTTTCAAGGCTATCATTACCTCTCTCTGAACATCCTTCTAATCTCTTCTGTATTTTTTTTGTTTAAATATTTCATTGGCTCTCTTTTCTTTTTTTTATGGTATCACTACAATTTACCCTCTTTCCCTCTCAAATTTCCTTGTTACCACGAAGGAAATACCATTTGCTTTCTACACAGTCAAGCAAAAAAAATCTCAAATTGACATATGACACATATATGTATATACACACACACACACACACACACACACATATATATATATATATATATATATATATATATATATATATATATATATATATATATAAAATTTTGCACCTCTAAGCCATTACCTCTCTGTCAGCAGGTGGGTGGTCTGTCCTCTGCTATTGTGGTCTTTACATTACATTGATCAGAGTTGTCATGTCTTTTTCTTCAGAGTGTTTAATTGTGTAAATTTTTCTCCTGGTTCTGCTCACTTTACTCTGCATCAATTCATATAATTCTTCCCAGGTTTCTGTGAATCTGTCCTTTTTATCATGTCATATGGCATGATATTCATATATCATATTTTTTTCCAATTTTCAAGCATCTCTTCAATTTCCAGTTCTTTGTTGCAACAAACACAAGAAATGTTGTTACAAATATTTTTGTACATTTCCCTCCTTCATCTCTTTGGGGTACCTCACAGAAGTAAAGGGTTACAGAAGTAAAGGGTTTACAGAAGTAAAGTAAAGGTAAAGTAAAGTAAAGTAAAAAAAAAAAATTGCTGGGTAAAGGGTTTGTACGGTTTAATGCCCTATTTCCTGGCAGTCCTAGCAACACTGGATAAAAAAGAAATATTGTCATTCTAGGAATTATAAAATTAAAATATCCTTTATTTTTAACTTTGAGAGGCACTTAACGTTATCTCTGGTTATTGCATGTCTGGAGCCCTATAAGTGCCTAATAAATCCATTTTCATTCATTAGTTTTTTCCTGTGGTTATTAACAGCTTTTAAATGATCCTTTGTAAATGGCTCTTAATGTCCTTCGACCATTGTGCCATTGGAAAATGTATGCTATCATTCTTATAAATAAACACGTATTAAGAGGCAGCGAGGTCTAGTTGATGGAGATACAGCCTTGGTGTCAGGAAGATGGGGATGCAGGCCCTTCCTCTGCCTGTGGTCACCGTGTGGTTAGGAACAGGCCACTTGAGCTCTCCAGGACACAGGCTGCTCTAAGATCCTTAACTACAGAGAAGCTGCCTGCTTCTGTTTCTGGAGAGAATTGAAATTGTGGTCCTGGCAAAACAGCAACAACAGCAAAAAAGATGTGGATCTGCTCCCAGCAGATTCAGATATCGGATCTTCATTAGATATATTTATTCCAAATGCTTTCCCAAGCTGTTCCTTGCCTTTGCATTTTAATTGAGAGGCAGTGAGACGTAACGTCTCTATCTAAGAGCATCAGACTTGGAGCGAGGAAGACTGTGGTTTAAATTCCAATGTAGAGGCTTATAAGCTGTATGACCCTGGGCAAGTCACTTCACCCTGTTTGCCTCAGTTTCCTCACCTGTAAAATGAGTTGGAGAAGGAAATGGTAAACCACTCTGGTATTTTTGCCAAGAAAACCCCAAAGAGGGTGAAAAAGAGTCCGACTGGAAGATGGGATTTTAGATGGAACTTTAAGGAAGCCAGGAGGAGGAGATGAGAAGGCATAGCATTCCAGGCGTGGGGGATAGTCAAAGAAAATGCCCAGGGAGAAGAGATGGCATGTCCTGTTTGTGGAGCAGTGAGGGGGCCAGTGGCATTTGATAAAGCCACACTTTAAAAACGAGGGACTTCAATGAGTTAATTTTTGTTGTTGTTGACGATATAGGACTTCCCAGACTTTTAATAATGTGACTTACAAATGGAAACATTTCAGCTTCTCTATTACTAAGACATCTAAAACTGTCTAGGATATAAGCAGTGAAAAAGGCGATATCCATTTAACCTCCATCTTTAATAGCAATGCTTCTAGTGTTTTTTATGGGTTTGTGGTGTCAAATAGATGCTCTATCATAGTATGGAAAAAAATCTTCTATTCTGCTCTAACCACAAGAATCAGAGAGGGCCAAAGAGTCTGAACAGAAGGGGTGGGGTACCTACGGCCTCAAGGCCCCTTAATAAAAAGGATTTGTGTTGTAAAACTTGGACTGGGTAAAAAGACCGCACCCAAGGACTTAGAAGGCCACATGTGACCTCAAGGCTGCAGGCTCCCCACCCTTGGTCTAGGGGCACTGTGTCTGCTCCATTGTCCACTAAGGGGCTTCTCTGTCTTTCACCCATGCGTGATCTGGAGAGGATCCAATCCTGCGGGAGCCTGGCCTCTAATGAGAAGGGTTAAGTTTCCTCTTCTCATAGCCTTCGGCCCACTATCCCCCCTACCTGTAAATGTGGGGGGGAAATAGCTTTTTCTTAGATTGTAGCTGCTGTCTAGGGTCTCTCCAAAGAGTAGAGTGGATAGGCACTAAGAATAGAATATAAATCAGCTGTCAGGGAGGTATTTCTTTCCTATGCACAAGATGAATTATAAAAGTCACAAAGGGCTCACAGTGTACATTGCTAAGATGGAACCAATAGTAAATATTACTTATAATCTGGGGAGGTTAAATCACAAATACAGGAACATGCAGCAGTTTGTGGGAGTCAAATGGGGTGCCCTCATCTCACCCTACTTTTCCACTCTAAACCAGTGGTCCTCAAAGTGTGGTTTATGGACCCAGGAGGTCAAAACTATTTCATAATAATTCGTTAGTTCAGTCACGTCCAACTCTTCATGATCCCACTCGGGGTTTCCTTGGCAAAGACACTGGAGCGCTTCGCCGTTTCCTTCTCTAGCCCATTTTACAGATGAGGAAACTGAGGCAAACAGGGTGAAGTGACTTGCCCAGAGTCAGTAAGTGTTTGAGACCATATCTGAACTTAGGAAGAGAGTCTTCCTGAATCCAGGCCCAGCACTTATCCCCTATGACACCTAGCTGCCTTTTACATTGAAGTGCATTTCCTTCTATTTCTTTCTTTTTTGGGGGGTGGGGGGAAGACAGGTGGGTTACGAGAACATTTGTTTTGAATGACTTTATGTGTTTATAATGGGTTTCCTTGCATTCTACATAGGTGGAAGACAGAGAGAGAGAGAGAGAGAGAGAGAGAGACAGATAGACAGACAGAGACAGAGACAGAGAGAGACAGAGAGAGAGCGACTACAGAGAGAGACAGAGAGAGAGAGAGGGACAGAGACAGAGAGAAAGAGAGAGACAGATACAGAGACAGAGAGACAGGGACAGAGAGAGACAGAGAGAGAGGGAGGGAGGGAGGGAGAGAATGGTATTTGCCTATGACAATATTCCTCCCTGGGGCGGCAAGGTGGTGCAGTGAATAGAGCATTGGCCCTAGAGTCAGGAGGACCTGAATTCAAATGCGGCCTGAGAAACTTAACACAAAAACTAGATGTGGGACCTTGGGCAAGTCACTTAACCCCAATTGCCCTACCTTTCCCCCTCAAAAAAAAGCAACAATACTCCTGTCATTTTCCAACTGCATATCTTTGTGAGGCCGGGTTTTCTTCATATACTTCAACAGAAATTTATTTGCAATAAATTGAATGCAGAAACAGATAGGACAATCCAATTGTCTTTTACTAACCCAGACATTAAAGAGATTTTTAAAAATATGTAAAATAATGTCACTCTTCTCACTAAATTAGTTTTGTTTTGGAAAATTAATTATTTTTCACAAAAATGCTATTTATGTTAGATGTATTTGGTTTATTATTGTTATTTTCAAATTAATTAATAAATATTTTAAGTTGATAATTTTTTAAATATAAAGTGATCTTGAAAAAGGTTGGTAACCACCAGTCTAACCAGCTCAGAGGCATCCCCCTTCTGGGGTTCATCTTCTCCAATGAACAAACTCTTCTGGCCACTCATCAGTTGCGCTCAGTGGCCGCAGTGCTTCTCAAACTCATCAGGTCACCTCCAAGACAGGTCCCCCTCAGAATGATGCTCAGTCACCTATTCAGGAAAGAAAATACAAAGTGGGAAAAGACAGCAAGGGACCCATAAGCAAGCCCAACTAGTGGAGGCCGCACTTCAAGCACAAACAGCTGTGGTGTAAGGGAGAGAAAAGAGTCCCAGGTCCATTCCTGACTCCCTCAAGGGAAGTCTAATGACAGAAAGCACAAGGAGGCAGAGGAACAAGGGGCTCCTCATGGCTTGTTGTGTTATATATTAAACCACCTAGTCCTTTTAGCTTTAAGTTACTACATGACAGAAAGCAACCAGGCAGCTGGACAGCTCTGATATTCCCAAGGTCTGAGTTACACATTTGGTGGGCTGGAAGCAAGGAGGACAGCTCTGCACAGCTTCCAGATGGTCCCTGTAAGCCAATTCAACCCTGGTTACACGTCCAACTTTAGAACTTTTCTTAGATGTAAATGAGAGCTGTATTTTTTCAGGGTTCCTTACAACTAATACTATGACCCATGTATCTTCCGTTTTTTCTCTTGTTGAGAAAATTTATTATATTCAAAAGGGTAAGTTTCAAATCCTGCCTTAGGCATTTAGTAGCTAGCTGTATGACCCTGGGCAAGTCATTTACTTAAGTTCCCTGAGCTTTAACTTCTTCATCTCATGGGGAACAATAATATTTTTAGCACTTGCCTTACAGGGTTGTTCCCAGAATCAAATGAGATAATATACGTAGAATTCCTTGCAAAACTTAAAGCCTTTATGGATGTCAGTTGTGGTTGTTATTATGTTCCATCCTTGATTTCTATTGATAAATCCTACTTGGTAGTGATGAGTAATTTTTAAATATTACTGTATTTTATTTGTGAGTATTTTATTTAGTATTTTCATTAATAAAATACAAAGTGATTAGTTAAATATTAGTTGATAATTTTCATCAATTTTCTTATTGCTCTTTTTACTGGTCAATATTATATTTGCCTCAGAAGGAAATGGGCAGCCCCCCATCTTTTTCTGTATTTTGAAATATTTTATAAAGCATAGAAAGTATTTTTTAAAAGAATAATAATAATAACAACAAGGTTTAAGGTTTGCAAAACACTTCAAATGTTTGGAGACGTCTGCTTTTCTCATGTGTTTGGGCACAATCTTTTTGCAGGGCAGTATTTTCGTGCTCTTGGATTTCTCCCATGTTGGGCTGTTGAGGTAATCCACTTTTGGTGTTTGAGTTATCAAGTTCTTCTCTAGTCTTCTAGGATTCATTAGCACAGGGCTATATACAGTGATTGCTGGAGAAGGAGATGGCAAACCTCTGCAGGATCTTTGCCAAGAAAATTCCAAATGGGATCCCAAAGACTTGGACGTTACCGAAATAGTAACAAACGCATAGTAATTGCCGACTTATTTTCCCTTGTGATCTCTTCATCATTTTTAATTTTGGTGATATAGATTTGTTTTCTTCTTTTTAAAATTAGATTTGCTCATTGCTTTTCAGTCCTGTTAGTCTTTTAAAATAATTCTTAGATTTAGTTATTTCAATTTTTTATTATTTGTATTTTTTTGGATCTCTGTTCTTTTTTTTTTTTGGAGGACAATTGGGGTTAAGTGACTTGCCCAAGGTCACAAGGCTGGTAACTGTGTCAAGTGTCTGAGATCATATTTGAACTCAGGTCCTCCTGACTCCAGGGCTGGTGCTCTACTCACTGTGCCACCAAGCCACCCTTGGATCTCTGTTCTGACAGTTATTTTACTTTTATTTTCTGCTGGTTACTTGCTTTGTTCCTCTTCTATTCCATGCGATGGCTCCACTTCTGAGTACTGCATTGACTATATCCCATAGGTTTTGATATGTATTGTCATCATATTTGATATTATCTACCACCATATAATCTTTTCTTTTACCTAATCATTCTTTAATGTAATTTTTAATTTGCATAGGGGCTTATACCTTTCATTTATAACATAATTATTAATGACTAGTTTTATTGAGCTGTGTTCTATAAATATACCATATAGAATTTCTGCTTTTCTATGTTTCCGTATGTTTACTGTGTGGTCTTGCACAAAAGTATATTATTTGTTTCTCCCAATAAGTCCTCTCTGCAAAGCTATGAAACTTATCTTATTTACTACTTTAGTTCTGTAATTTCTTTTTAAAAAACTTTTTCTGTTGGATTTCTTGTTCTGAGGTTGTTAATTTCTTACATTTATTATTATCTTTTAATCTATTTCTTTTACAAGGCCATGAGGTTTTCCTGTATTAATTTTTGCTGCAAGATTATTGGTTGCTATTATATGTGTGTATGTGTATATATATGCATAAACATACACATATATGTGTATATGTATGTATATATGTATAATTCTACCACCTTTTAAGCACAATGTCTTAATACTTTCAAGTTTGAATTCTGCTTTGTGAAGTTGTTAGTGTCAGACCTGCTTTCCAGGATTTGACATTAGCATAGTAAAATTTCACCCTGTTTCATTCTGAATTTATATAGATTTTTCTAGATTAAATGTGTCTCTTGTAGGCAGCATATTGTTTGATTCTATTTTTATAATTAAATTTTATTTTATTTTCAGTTCTGAATTCTCTCTCTTCCACCTATGGAAAAGGCAAGAAAAATAGAACCCATTATAAATATATATAGTGATGCAAAACGAATGCCCTCATTAGCCACATGCCTCTCCCCACCCCTGCCCCCACAAAAAAAAAAAAAAGAAGAGGAAGAAATAGAAGAAAACACACTTCTGAGTCTCTATCTGGAGACGGTAGCATGTTTTATCATGAATCCTTTGCAATTATGGTTGGTCAATGTGTTGATCAGCATTACTAATATCTTCCAAGTCTATTATCCTTATAATACTACTTTTAGTATATAAATTGTTCTCCCAGTTCTGCTCACTTTACTTTGTACCAGTTCATACATATCTTCCTAGGTTTTTCTGGAACCATCTTTTTCATCATTTTTTATAGCACCATAGTATTCCATCACATTCATATATCATTTTTGTTCAACTATTCCCCATTTGATGGACATCTCCTCTGTTTCCAATTCTTTGTCATCACAAAAAGAACTGCTGTAAAGATCTTTGTGCATATGGGTTCTTTTCCTCTTTCTTTGATCTCTTTGGTATATAGACCTAATAGTGGTATTGCACGGTCAAAGGGTATGTATGCTCAGTTTAATAGCTTTTTGGGCATAGTTCCAAACTGCTTTCCAGAATGTTTGGACTAGCTCACAACTCCACATTGATGTACCTATTTTCCTACATCCCCTTCAATATTCATCATTTTCTTTTTTTGTCATCTTAGTCAAGATGATGGGAGCGAGGCAGTGCCTTTGATTATTTTAATTTGCATTTCTGTAATTATTAGTAATTTAGCAAGCAGCTAAATTGCTAAAGCCATTGACATCTTTGAAATCTTCCTCTAAGACTGCCTATCCATATTCTTTGACCATTTATGATTTGGTTGGAATGGTTCCTATTCTTGCAAATTTTATTCAGTTATGTATACACACACATATGTTTAGAAATGAGACTTTTATGAGAGAAACTTGCTGGAAGGATTCTCCCAGTTCCTTGCTTTTCTTCTAATTTTATCTGCATTAATTTTATATATGCAAAAGTTTTTAATTTTATGAATTCAGAGATATCCATTTTATCTCCTGTAAAGTTCTCTACCTCATGAACTCTTCCCCATCCATAGATTTAACAGATAATTTTTTCAATGCTCCACTTTGGATTCTGCTTCTTAAACCATTCTGTGACTCTTTTGTGTTTGCTCGATAAATTTAATTCAATGGCATTTCATAGTTAATTCTGTCTGTTTGAAGGGAATACATAGTTTCTTATTTTTACTATTAACTCAACCTTAATAGGGCCACACTCAAAACAACACTCCTTTGTCTCATGTCAATAATTACCTAGATTACTTTCATTTGGAGTTCCTCTTTATCAAAGATAAGAACTTGGCCTTGTGATTAGCCTGCTCTACCCATTTTCTGCCTGAGTGTTTCCTTTTCTCTTTCTCTTATTAAACTTCTGGGTTCTGAAAGTTCTAACATTTTATAAGCGATTCTTTGGCCTTGGTTATTTTAAATACAAATCTTTTTGATGGAGAGGCATTTGTTCTTCAGATTAGAATCAGAATCACAGAGTTTGCAGAGGTCTCAAAAGTAATTTAGTAAAGCTTGTTCTCTAAAAGTAATCTTTTGTACCATATCCCCAACAAGTAGCCATAGAAATTCTGCTTAAAAACTCCCAATGAGGAATTTGGTGCCATCTTACAAAGAAATTAATACCATTTTTGATGCCTCTGTCTGTGAAGTTTTTTCTAACATGGAGCTAAAATCTGCCTTGTTATGAGTTCTATTCATAATGAATGGAAGCAAATGCATCCAGAGAGACTGCAGCCACAGAATCTCAGTATTGGAGGGGACATCAAAAACCTAGTCCGACCCAAACCTGTGCAAAAATACTCTGTCCAGAGGCCTCTAGGGGGTGCAGTGGATAGAGTGCTGGACCTGGGGTCAGGAAGAATAGAATGCAAATTCAATCTCAGCTCCTTTCTAACTGTGGATGGTTTTTTAGGCATAGATATAGATAGATAGATATAGATATAAACACACATCTGATGTCTATCTCTCTAGATAGAGAGGGTATCTCTCTCTCCCCTCTGTGTGTGTGTGTGTGTGTGTGTGTGTATGTGTGTGTCACTTAACCGAGTTTGTCTCAATTACTTCAAATGTAAAAAAAAAAATGAGGATAGCACTTACCTCCCAGATTTGTTTTGAGGATAAAATAAGACAATATTTGTAAAGTATTTAACACAGTGCCTGACCTATTTGTGAATGTTGTAGTTCATTTATGGCCAACTCTTTGTGGCCCCATTTGGGGTTTTCTTGGCAAAGACAGTGGAGTAGTTGCCATTTCCTTCTCCAATTCATTTTACAGATGAGGAAACTGAGGCAAACAAGTTTATATGACTTGCTCAGGGTCACACAGCTAGTAAGTGTCTGAGGTTGGATTTTAATCAGGAAAATGAGTCATCCTGACTCCAGTCCTGACACTCCATCCATGGCACCATCCAGCTGCCCACCTGGCACATAGTAGGCACTTATAAATGCTTATTCCCTTCTTCCTTGGTCTTACATTTAATATCCTTTCTCCTGAGCAATTCTTCATTGGTAAAATACTAGAGGCTCGTCCCATCTTCTATGAGTCTCCCCATTGCTCTTTAGGTGACCTGTACCTTTAATTCTTAGGATGCTATAATACCATGCAGAGCAACATAGCATTACCGGAAGACTATTAGCTCTAAAAGGAAGGGACTTTGTTTCATGGAGAAATTTATGACTCATTAAAAACATTATACTGCCTCCCAATTGCCCACCTGCAATGACCGTCCAGGATAAATATATTGCGTAATTGTGTAAATATTTTATTTTTAAAAATACATACATATATTTATACATCTTTGTGCTAATTGTATCAAACCCTATAACATTGCAAAGATTCCTAAGTAAGATCTATAAAAACTGAAAAGAAAAGAAAAAAGTTTGGTCTAGCAACCCCCAATGGAATAATCAAGAAACTGAAGAATGCCTATTGGACAGACTATAATATGCAACTAGGTGGACAGCCCATTGAGTTGGTCTATTATCATATCAGAGAGAGAGAGAGAGAGAGAGAGAGAGAGAGAGAGAGAGAGAGAGAGAGAAAGAGAGAGAGAGAGAGAAAGAGAGAGAAAGAGAGAGAGAGAGAGAGAGAGAGAGAGAGAGAGAAAGAGAGAGAGAGAGAGAGTATTCTTGTTCTAAAATAAACAAATGACCGTGGCCAAAATTGTTCAACAGGACAGCAGAATCTCTGTAGATGTGTATGTGTACACACACACACACATATACACACACGCACGCACGCGCGCACACACACCTACACAAATGGCCCAGCTTTATGGTCTAGTTTCTTATCCTAGGCTGTCCAAGCTCAGACTGTTCCAGCTTGCTCTCACTGCTCCTGTGCTGATAGGACGGAGTGTCCCAGCTGTCTCTGGCCATGGCACCAGATTGCCCTCCAAATGCCAAGCTCTACACTAGCCTGGGTAACTAACCTTGAATGAGTCAGGCCTAGTAATTCACTCCTATTGTCCTCTTTGACCTCTTATCTAATGTAATCTAAGGATATGATAAATTCCCAAGAATAATTTATGATGCTGAATGGTTCTAACTCCCTCCCTCAATATCCTTCCCAACTTCAGCATGACCCAGAAAATTACCTACTCATAGATAAAATAGAGTTTTTGCTTGGATGAAAGCAAAGATTAAAGAGAAACCACATCCTCAGAGCCACACTATAGCTGCAGGCACATCTGATAAAAATCTGACATCTTAACTGGCCCAACTAGTCATCTTGCATTTTGTTTCCTGCAAGTGTGCCCAGATTTACATTTGTATGGGGTGAGGGGGTAGGGAACAAGCATTTGATGGGCACCTGCTTTGTGCCAAGCACCATGCTAAGCCCTTTGCAAATAATATGTCGTTTGATCCTCACAACAACCCTGGGTGGTATTATCTCTATTTTACAGTTGAGGAAACTAAGGCAGAGAGCGGTTAAGTGACTTGTCAAGGGTCATGCAACTAGTAAGTTGTATGTAAATAGGTCTGAGGCTGGATTTGAACTCAAGAAGCAGCTGGGTAGAGGAGGCAGCCAGGTTGCTCAGTGGATAGAGAGCTAGGACTGGAGTCAGGACCTGAGTTAAAATCCATCCTCAGAAACCGAATTGCTGTGTGACCCTGGGCAAGTCACTTAACCTCTGTTTGATTTTATCCGCTGGAGAAGGAAATGGCAAACCACTCCAATATCTTTGCAAAGAATATGCCATGGACAGCATGGTTTATGGGGTCGCGAAAAGTCACACAAGATTCAATCTACTGAAGAACAACTCCTGCCTCCAGGTTAGATGTTTTTGTAAGGGCCACAGTGTCACAGGGAAGGGAGACATTTTTACTTCCATCCCCTCTCCTAGTAACTGCAGTATTCTCATTCACCTGTTAGGCAAGACTGTTATCGGATCCATGCCTCAGGGAACACCGTCAATACTTTTCTTTGTGTGTCCTCATAAGGTGCCCCAGCTGACTTATGGGAGTTCTAATCAGAAAGCACAAATACCTGAAGGGTCTCCTTGCCCAGTGCCTTCTTTTACTGGTCCCCAGGGTGTCTGGGAGCTCCCCCACAAAGCTGAATGACTCCCTCTTTAAACAATCCATTCACAGCACTGTATGCTCAAATGATTCCATTTATATTATGTGCCCATTTCCTGTTCTTTCTGGCACTGAAATGATACAGGAAATTACAGATGGGGAATAATAAGTACCAGGTGAAACAGAAGCCTCTTCAGACATAGGTAACACTGTCAGGGGCCACCACCTGCTCTTCTCTAGGGGCTCAGGTGCCATATACCTCAAGGTGCTCATCTTGGCAGGAGACTTCTCAAAGATAAGGCTCTGGTTGGAGATCCTCATGTAACCAAACTCATTCAACAGGACGGTCACATCTCTGGGAGGCAGCAATAGTTGGGCGTATTTGTAGAAATCTTGTTGACAGAGAAGCATGGGTTTAACAACCAAAAACAAAATCCGTGCTAGGACGGTGTAGGCCACTCTTATTCATGAAATTTGAAATGAGGCTCTGCTTGTAGACAATCTCCAAGGATGAGGAAGCAAAACATAATCTACTTATTTGGGGTTTTCTCCAGATTGGAGAGAGAGAGAGGACTGGGGACTCAGGAAAAATTTCTTTGGTCATGAAAAATTTTGAATCATAGAATTAACATTGGAAGCACTGGAACGACCCTTAGAGATAATTCAGTCCAATCCCTTCATCTGACAGATTAGGAAACAGAGGCACAGAGTAGTGCAGGGACTTACCCAAGTTCATATAGCTCAAAGCAAATGCTAGAACTGATGTTATGAGGGTTATCAACCAAAGGAGCGCGACTAAAATACTGTGACACTCTTAGTGTGAGAGGCTTATGGAATCTGATACACAACCTTTCTTTGGTATATCGCGGTTCTCAATCTGTGGGTTATGTTCAATTTGTAACAATGTATCCTGCATATCAGATATTGACATTACAATTCATAACAGTAGCAAAATTACAGTTATGAAGTAGCAGCGAGAATAATGTTATGGTTGGGGGTCGCCACAACATGAGGAACTGTATTAGAGGGTCGCGGCTTTAGGAAGGTTGAAAACCACTGGGCTAGAAGAAAACATCAGGCTGGACTCTGACACCCTCTCCTTTTTGTCCCACAGCTAAATCTTAGTCTTTTCCTTTTTTGGTGTGGCAGGTATGGAGAGCTGAGGAGGTATAATTCCAAAGTGACATAGGAGTCATCCCTCAAACATTAGAGATTAGTTTCCTCTGGATAACAAAGGAAGGAAGCACTCATTAACTGCCTACTGCGTGCCAGGCACTGGGTGAAGCACCTTATAAGTATTACCTCACTTGGTCCTCACAACAATTCTGTGAGGTAGGTGCTACTATTATCCCCATTTTAAGTTGAGGTAACTGAGGCAGACACAAGTTAAGTGACTTGTCCAAGATCACACAATTAATAAGTGTCTAAGAAATCAAGTCTTCCTGACTTCAGGCTTGGCCCTCAGCTCCCCAGCTGCTGAAGACATTTTTGTTTAAATTTACTCATTTTTACCCCATGGGATTCAGGTTAACTAAAACTTGAGCAAATCACAGTAAGAAAATTTTATGTAGGGGCAGCAGTGGATAGAGCACTGGCCCTGGAGTCAGGAGGACCTGAGTTCAAATCGGACCTCAGACACTTAACACGTACTAGCTGTGTGACCTTGGGTAAGTGACTTAACTCCAATTGCCTTGCCTTCCCGCCTCCAAAAAAAAGCAAACAGCAACAACAACAACAACAACGAGCTACTCAATCGGTCCCTTCATGTCTAAATTAAGAATTGAAATTATAAAAGTCTCTTTGACCTGGTATTTTTTGTTCCTTTTGAATAAAATACCTAAGCAAAACAAAGTGCGTTCTTAATTCACCAGGAGGTAAAAACTGCTGAGTGGATCAATAATAAATAGCCTTACATAATGGGGCACCTGGCGCATGAGCTGAGCCCCTCTGATGCTCCTCCCCAAGTGCGAGAAGATAAAGAGTTTGAGAGCTGTGGAAATGACTTAGAGAAAAGTTAAAAAGAAGTTGGAGCATGAGTAGAGATTCTGTATTTGGTTGCCAATTAGCCTCATGGTAAATTGGAGTTCTGATGGCACTCTAAAAAACTTGTGCCCAGAGGCATTTTTCTCTTGGGATACTTGCTCTTGGCTTGACTCCTTCGCTGATGGTGTCTGGTGAGACAGTGCTGTAAGGGAAGAGCCCTTGGGTCTTCTCCCTCCTGAGATGGACGTATGACCCAGTGTAAAATGGGTCTCAGTCCTCTTGCCCTCTCCTTGTTCTTTTCTAGTCTAGATAAAGCAGTTGGAGATTATAACCTTGTGAGTTTCAAAAAATCAGGGGAAAAAAAAGAATTCCAGTCTCCTAGACTCCAGGTCTTGCAGTATCAATACCCCAAGGAGCAAGGAGTAAGCAAGGATCTTGAGAGTTGAATTTCTGGACCCAGTCCTACAGTAGATGAGACAAGGACTCATTCAGCAGTAATGCCAAATTTAGAAATAAAGTTGATAACAGTGCTAAATTTGAGCCCACTCTCCTGAGATGGGTAGGATAGAAGAAAGTGTGTGCTTCAGGTATCAGTGGGTAATGTTTATATTTCTGTTCTTGCTATATTTTTGAAACATATCCATTTCTAAAAACTAATTGATGTTCAATGGAATCAGTCTCTGGTGTTTAACTATGGGGGAAATATAGTCAGTTGTAGCTCAAGCCTATAGCCGTTAGGGAGACTCTCCAATCCTCAGGTGTACCATTAGCATCCTGACAGGGAAGATGTAGCAAGCCTTCCTCTGGGAGAGTGAGGCAGAATGTATTTCCTGCACTTAGGTCTTCAGTGACTAGATTCAGAGGGAAAGTGTTCTTAGTTTTCTGAGAAGATGTATCTTACCCATAAGCATCTTACCACATTACCATTGCTCCCTTTCAGGAACCATAACTGAATGTGGTATATGATCATGATGGAATGCTATCATGCTGTTAGAAATGATGTGCTGGATGCTTTCAGAAAAACCTCAAATATACCACATGAATTGATGCAAAACAAAGTGAGCAGAACCAGGACAACATTGTTCATGGTAACAGCAATATTGTAGAATGACCAACTGTGAATGACAGCTATTCTCAGAAATACACAGATTTGAGACAATTCTGATGGACTTATCCACCTCTAGAAAAAGGACTGATGGAACCTGAATGCAGATCAGACCATCCTGATATTTTATTTTCTTTGTTTTTCTTGGGGTTTTTTTGGCTTGTATTTTCATTCACAACATGATTAAAATGGAAATATGTTTTGCATGACTGCATACATGTAACCTTTTTCAAATTGCTTGTCTTCTCAATGATGGGGGAAGGGGAAAAGGGTGAAAGAGAATTTGGAGCTCAAAACTGTAAAAACTGAAGGTTGAAATTGTTTTCACATGTAATTAGGAAAATAAAATATTAAAAAAATTTTAAAAGAAAAAACTATAACTGAAGATGATAGACTTTTGTTTCTTCATTGATGTGGAATTTCTCCATTATTACTATAAAATCCTATGACTAGGATACTGACTCCAAAAAGGGTTTGATTAGCAAGAGGAGCTCAGTGAGTCAGAATCTCTTTCCAAGTCCATTACTAACGTGTCTCTGATCAATTTCAGCAAAAAAAAAAAAAAAAAAAAAGTTTTAAACAATCAAGGAGGAAAAATTAAAGGGGAAGTGACTTATGTAAAAACAAAAAGTGGAGGTAGCAATGGAATCTATTTTCAAAAACAAATTCAGGCTAACCAAAATAAAATGAGGGATTGCCAACCTTTTTCAGGACAGCTTCTCTTACTGTCCGAGCTTTCCATGATTGAAACAGGTTTGCCTGAAACGTGCTTGAGTTGCAGATAAGAAGCACATGGACAACCAGTTAGTTATAACTTTCAATAGTGTTATATTTGAATAAGAAAGGAGAGATAATCATCTCTTGTCTCCATCCTCATACTGAGGGTAATAGAAACCACTTTAGTAAAGTAGACTCCTTAACACCTATTTCGCCCATCTGAGCGAATCTGCTGGGATACAACCACGTGGACGGGAGATCCAGAAAGTCAGGTCCACAATCTAGTCATTAAAAAGCTCCAGCATACTGAAACTGATAGCCCACGTGCTCAAATAATCGAGCTACAAGGGCTGGGAGGACTTTCACTGTACGTAATATGAAATTTGACATGGAGTGGTAGTGAACTACTGCCACATGGTAGTGCACATAGTACTAGAGTTTGACCATGGATGGGTAAGTTTTTTAATCTGTCTGAGTTTCTTCATTTGTTAAAACAGGCATAATAACACCTGTCATATTTGCACTATAGGATTGTGGAGAGGAGCAAATGAGACAGTGTACATAAAATCTTTTGCAAATCTTAAAGTCTATACGAATGTGATTTATTATAATTGAGGCAAGGAAGCATTTATTAAACACCTACTTGTGCTAAACGCTTTTCAGATATTATTTTGTTTTATCCTCAACAACCCTGGGAAGTAGGAGCTATTATTATCTTTATTTTATAATTGAAGAAACTGAGGCAGACAGATGTTAGATAACTTGCCCCAGGATCACAAAGCTAGTAAACATTTGAGGCTGATCTGAAGTTTTGTCTTCCAGACCTTAGGGCCAGAACTCTGTTTACTATTCCATCTACAATCCCTCATTATAATTTCATCTTGAGTGTGTCAATCAACATAGTTTTCTCCTACACAACCCTCATTACTACACACCTGTTCTCTTATTTTGATGGACTTCTTGTTCAGAGCCTAAGTGGCACATGACCATGCTGTGCTACCAAAACTTTGTGTGTATTTGTCATGCCATACTGCTTGTTCAGTCTCTTTCCTGTTCACCCCACCCTCCTGCTGCTCACAGGTTCCCTTTCTCTAATCCTGTTTCTTTACAGCAACAGCTTTTTTTTTTTAAAAAATGCTCTGAAACCTCAAAAAGATTTGTAAGATTCTACCAGAAGTAATCTCCTTTTTCAACTCCGAAAACAAAAACATGTGGGTTTTTTTTTAGATGCCTAATGTTTAGGAGGCGTGTCCACCATTCAAGTAAAAAACATCTGATTAGCTGGGGGGCAAGAAACCAAAAACAAATAAACATTCCACAAATGCCATTCCTTGCACTGAAATTGCCCTCTGGGTTGTAAGTCTAGAAAGAAAGGAGAGAGGGAATATTTAGCATCATGTGGCTAAAGGAGCCTTACCACCTCACCCTACACTGCCCCTTCGTTTAAATCTTCACTACTATTCCATGACTGTTCCTTCAGTTTGGTTCAAATAGTGCCTGCTGTGCATGTCAAATTATTCCCTTAAAAAGGGTTCTCTGTGCTTAAAGATTAGTTGTCTAGCAAGCAGTTGGTGGTCTGGTTTGTCTGGTCAGCCAGCTTCGAGCAAAGCTCTGTCCAGAGTTCTGACCTTTCGCCAATAGGTCAGAAAACATGTTCAGTTATACAGAATGATAGTTAGACCAGAACCTTTTTGTAAAAAAAGCCTACCCCAGGAATTATCAAATTAAACTCTTACTTTTTACCATTGAGGAAACTAAGGCCCAGAGCTTGAGTGACTTGTGCAAGGTTCCACCCACAGTCAGTCTGCTGAAGAGTTAAAATAGAACCAAGTCCCTGCTACGGTCTCACACAGATGTGTCATTTTCTGCTGAGCTCCCTCCCCCCCCAGTCAAACTTTCTGTTTTTAAGGCAGATTTCCTGCCTCAAAAGGTAGCTCTCTTTAACTTTCTCTTCCTTTCCCCCCCTCTCTTTTTCTCTCCCTCTCCCTCCCTCTCTCTCCATTTCCCTTTCTTCTTGTCAGTCTAGCTAAAGGAAGTGCACACCAACCATCATTACAGATGCAGACCCTGCAGAGCTAATCACTTCATTAGACGCATGAGAAAAGATAAAAAAGAACAATATTATATAAACTCCTGATGTAACAAAAATCTTCAGTGTCCTTCAACTCTCCTTTTCACCCTTTCTTTTGTACCTATCCTCTTCTCACTTCTACAGGCTCTGGTTATAAATTACGTTTTCAATCCAGTTGTACATTTTTCCCATTTGCATATGTTACAGTCCAGTCAAACTAGTTTTCTTATTGCTTCTCACACATAACATTGGATTTCCTGCCTCTGTACCTTTGCACTGGCTATTCCCCATGCCTGGAATGCACTCTCTCCTCACAACCTTCAACTCCCTAGTTTCCTCCAAATGTTCAGCTTCTGCATGAAAAACCTTTCTGACCCTCTAGAGGCTACTAGAGCCTTCCTTCCACAAATTACCTTGTATGTATTTTGTATATAGTTACATATGTACACGTTGTCTCCTCCAATAGAATGTAAGAACCATGAATGCAGGAATAATTTTATTTTTATTTTTATCTTTGGATCCCCAACACCTAAGATAGCAAGTGGTACATGGTGAGTTTAATGTTTGAGTAATTGAACAGGCAATTTCTCACAAGCAATTTGAATTCATTGTAGAGGGTCCATTAGAATGTGATTCAGTGGTTCTCAGCCTCTGGGCTATAGACCTATAAAGAGCCACTGAAAATATTGTAAAGAGAAGGTAAATTCATAAAATGACCTTGGTCATTTTGTAGCTTTTATGTTGACTAGAATTCAGCTTCTAGGAAAGAGAAGTAGTGCAGAGGCCAGCAGTTCTTTTTAGTCTTCTCTGACCATTTCAGCTGCTGTGGTTTGCATGGAACAGGAAGAGTAAAATGTGTGTGTGTGTGTGTGTGTGTGTGTGTGTGTGTCTGTGTGTGTGTGTGTAAGCAATTTAATCAATTTAAGCAACTTCTTTGCAATTTAGCTAAGTGGAGCCCTGGGAAATGATTTATTTAGACCAGTGGTATGATAATTTTCAGACTGATATATATGGAAGAAATAGTAGCCGACAAGTCACTTCAAAAAATGGCCTTAATACTAATAGGTCGCATTTGTACAGCACTTTAAGGTTTCCAAAGCACATCACAAACATCAGCTCATCTTATCACTACAGCAATCCTGGGAAGCAGGTGACGTTATTAACTATATTTCATGGTTGAGGAAACTGAGGCAGACAGAGATTAAGTGACTTAATCAGGGTCACACAACTAGCAAGTATCTCAGGCTGGCTTTAAATTCAAGCGTCCAGGTCCCATGCTTTATTCACTGCAACACCTCGCTACTTATCTTATAGTTCTTAAAGATGAGAGTTTTTCTAAACAACTAACCAGGTGTCACCTGGTCTATATCACAAAGGAGCTAGAGCAGTGGTTTTCAACCTTCCTGATGCCGTGACCCTTTAATACTCATATGTAGGCATATCTGCATGTGGGCAGACCTGCCTGGAGACTGATAGAGGAGCGGTGTCTCAGTTCCTAAGACCATCGGAAATATGTTTTCCCATGGTCTTAGGTGACCCCTGTGACCCCCGTGAAAGGGTCATTTGAACCCAAAGGGGTCGCAACCCACAGGTTGATAACCACTGAAAGATAGTCCAAAAGCTATGAGTTACAGAGCTGACAGACCCTCTCCTTCTACTATGAAAGAGGAAGTTGTGCCACAGCTGAAGATTAAGGAATGACAGACCAGGGAGCGGCAGCTATAGAGAAACCTTACAGATAGAACCTTGGCTTATTTGATGGGATCACTAGAGGATGACTGAAGCTCTGCAACACTGAAAGTATGAGCTGCCTGGCCACATATGTTACCTGTGTATGTGTTCTCCACACACATGAGCTTAACACACCAGCTCTTCACTTGTATGTCTCTTCAGGAGCACTACCTAGTCACTTGTATTCCTTGTATTAGCCCCATATCCCACCAGTCATGGGTTAACTTAAGGGAGAGTATGTCATTGTGTGTGTGTGTGTGTGTGTGTGTGTGTGTGTGTGTGTGTAAAGTCTCCTTGTCATGTATCTTCTCATGCTGTTTAATTAGTTATCCTTTTGCCATCACTTTCATTTCTCAATAAGAATTCATTTCTCCTTCCCTTTCCTGAGCACCATCCTTTCATTGTTCTTTTTGTTGCTATTGGTCAGTCACTTCAGTCATGTCCAACTCTTTGTGACCCCATTTGGGCTTTTCTTGGCAAGGATACTGGAGGGGTTTTGCTATTTCCTTCCCCAATTCATTTTACGGATGTGACTTGCTCAGGGTCATGCAGCTAGTAAGTGTCTGAGGTCAGATTTGAACTCATGTCTTCCTGACTCCAGACCTGGTGCTCTATCCACTGAACCACCTTTATAGCAGAGAAATAAAGGTGGTTCAGCAGCACTGGACAATTTTCTTTTGTTCCACATCTGTAGTCTCTGGCTCTGGAAAGAAGAGAGGGAGGCACGTTCTCATATCTCTTCACTGGGTCCACACTTGACTGCTATATTATGTTATACATTTATATTTTCTTTTTTTTTCTTTTCTTTCTACTTTGTTGTGGTTATTGTACATGCTCTTTTACTTACTTCATTTTAAATACCTTTTATTTTAAAATGTGTCCTCTTGTTAACAGATTTGAAAAAAAGCCCACATTGGTGGAGGCTCAAGAACTGTGACTTTTGAATGAATGTTCCCCACATTTACAGAGGACTCTAACCTGGGTTAATATGAAATTACCTCACATGTGAGGCTCCCCACTTATGTGTATGACTACTTTTTAAACATTTTGTTGTGAGCACTAACATTTACATTTTCATATTAGAATTCATTTTAAAATATGACTCAATTTATAATAGCCATTTTCACTGCATATTTCCTCAACCAATATTCAAAACTACTATCTGCTAAACATTTAAAAGATTACGTTGAAGAAGGGGACTCATACTTGAAAACATTGGTAATCTCTGGCATAGAACGTGCATCCTACACAGACACGTGAAAATTGCTTACAAATACATTGTGGTCCTCTTGACTGTTTTATATGAGTACGGACCCTTAGCAAATAAGCGTTGAGACGAGTCCAGTTAAGTTAAAAGTGCTGATTAAGCACAAGATAGCTCCACCCCCACCCCCACCTGTGCCAAGAGAGCACTGCTGAGAAGGGTTATCCTTGAATGCTAAGGACCTAACTTATTGGAACCATCCTTGGCAGGACAAGGAGAGGGAGACGTGGGCCAAGACATGAAATGAAGTTAACCACAGTGGGTCAACCTCTGCTGGGAGACCCAAATTTCAACGTGCAGTTTGGGTTCGAGCCCTTTCTCCTTTCTTTCTAAACCCTCCTGCCCCAGGAGCCTTGTGCCTTCCCACTGTCCACTTGCCATTCATATCCTCCCTTTAAGCTCTTGCCCAAAGCACCTCATTGTTACAACAAGATCTCCAGGTCCTTCTGCCACTGCCCCACTAAACTTCTTATTTTACTGCCAGCTGTTAACAGAAACTAATGAAGATAACACACAATAATTGGTCCATGTGTAAGACCATCTGGGGAGGGGAGGAGAAGTATTCACTTGTGGAATCAAATGAATATTGAATTGGAGAAGGAGCTAGTTTTGTGTAAGGGCCTTTTCCTTTAAGTCGCACTTAGATAAGGCCCTGCTGCTTCAACATATACAGAGAACTGGCCTGTGCACAGGTGGAGGTCACAGAATGAAAATTCATCCTTTCCCCTGGGATAACTCCTGCGTCCTGCTCCCCCTTGTCCCTGATTCCTTCGTATCTGTCTTCTGTCTCAGTTTTGCTAAATCTTTGGGGAGTCCCCTGTTTATTCACAGTGCCTAGTGTATAATATTAAATTAATAAATGTTTATTGCTTGATTGATTCAATCTCTGTCTTCTGAAAAGAACTTGGTTCCTCAGTGAGACCCCACCTTGCCTGAACTGCCATGGTTCTCTCAGCCAACTCATGGTGCGGAGTCCTTGTCCTTGTTCTTATAGTTATGTAACCAGGAGGGGAAAAGGGGAAAAGCTATTTGTGGCTTTAGGCTCTTTCCTCTGGTCAGAACATGAGAGCAGAGAGGTTGGCCCTTGGGTGTTGGGCTGGGATCAGAGCAACTGGACAGTGAACAGGCAGGTCTTTGAAAAACTTGAGAAGGGTGATAATGATTATGCTTCTGAGTAAAAATGCATCAGATAACCTTGGTGACAGGTTATGTTTGATTAGCAAAGAAAAAGAAAAGAAAAAGCACATAGCCATATGGCAGTCAAACAAAACAAATTCCTGCACTGGTCACATCCAAAAACGTACCTTTGATTCTGTCTCTTGAGCCCATCGCTTCTCTGTCAGGAGGGAGGTGGTCTGTTCCATCAATGGTCCTCTGGAGTTATGCTTCGTTGTTATCTTCATCAGGCTTCTGAAGTCTCTCAAAGTTATTTTTCTTCATAATGTTATTGTACAAACTGTTCTCTTGATTCTACTCACTTCACTCAGCATCATTCATTCCATTTACTTGTTCCTGGGCTTCTATGAAACTTTTATGTCATCTTTTGGGGCACAACAATATTCCTTTGCAATCATATATAATAATTTGTTTGGCCATTCCTAATTGATGGAAAACTCCCTTAGTTACTAGTTCTTTTTTTTTCTTTTTGGAGGGGGGAAGGCTGGGCAATCGGGGTTAAGTGACTTGCCCAAGGTCACACAGTTAGTTTTGTGTTAAATGTCTGAGGTGGATTTGAACTCATGTCCTTCTGACTCCAGGGCCGGTACTCTATTTACTGTGCCACCTAGCTGCACCTAGTTACCAGTTCTTTACCACCATGAAAAGAGCTGCCATAAATCTTTGTACGCAGGGATGCCTCTCCTTTTATTTTGGTCTCACTGGGGTCCTAAAATGCCTTGTATATCATATGTGTCTGATTCACTTTGATCCCTGGTCATACAAGCTCTTGATAATGTTATTTGTACTATTTCTTGTATTTCTATTGGTAACATACTACCCAATGTCCCTTTCCCTTGCTGTTTGGGTTGCCTGAAATTTTGATTCTCCTGAAACCATGATATATCACCTGGAGAACATTGGGGGTTTTTTCCTTTCTAAAGACATGGTCTATTTCACCATAACCAGTCTAGGTCTCTTGAAAACCCTGCACATTTCCTCAGTGCAGTCCATTCTACTCTCTTACCACCACCAACTAACTCGATTTTCAGCCCTATTCCTTGCATACCCGAAGCACCTGTCACAGACAAAGGCACTGATTACTCCTAGCCAAATAGTTTGCATAATATACATTCCTAGTATTCACTTAATATGGTGATTAATATTTCCCAATTCAATCAAAAAAATAGAGAGCCTGAATCTCTCAAAGCTCATGTTACAATAGTGGGAAACAGATATTTGATAGGCACATTGGAATGTTGACTTCACTGTGGGTAATTACAGTTCTGAAAGAGGCAATTCACTGAAATATTTATTGCACCAAAGTCAAATCTATTTGTAAGAAAAGAGAATCACTAGTTTAAAAAAAAAAGCCATCCTGATCTAGACAATGTCCCACTTAATGCTGAAATTACTTGGTGTCTGTTGAACATCTACTGTACACTCAGTACTGTCTCATTCAGTGCCAAAACTTTCTGACATAGCAGAACTAGAGTGGAGTTTGTTGGAGTTTGTTGTAATGAAAATTGAACTTCACGGTAAAAATTCCTATTAGATGAAGAAATCTCACAGTCTAATCTATGATGATTCTTTATTCAAAGCAAAATTCAATGTTACAGGGTGATGAAATAATAAGAGAATTGGGGCCATCTCTTGAGGGTGTTTATTGTAATGGACCTTGGATCAGTTCTTGTCAGTTTCGAAGATACTTTTAGTTATTCAATAATAATAATTACATTCCTGAGGCCCAAAACAGTTGATGGACATTCTTTAGCACTAGAATATTAGAGCCAGAAGGGGCCTTGGATTAACTCCTTCATTTTATATATTAGGAAACTGAGGCTCACTGAGATTGATTGGCTTACTCATGGAGACATAGCAATTAGTAGAAGAGTTAGGACTAAAAATGAAGTCTAGTGCCCCTGAATGCTCCCATTCACTGTGCATCCTTTAGACTTTATGAAGTAACTTGATATGAGGAATATAATTTGAATGACTTTCAAAATATATAACTTTGAAATAAACACCTAATTTGGTTTTGTGTGGAGTTAACTTCCCCAGATAGATGGCACAATGGATAGAACCTTGGGTCTGGTGTCAAGAAGACCTGAGTTCAAACCCAGCTTCAGGTACTGAAGGTATGACTCTCGGAAGTCATTTCACCTCTGTTTGTCTAAGTTTCCTCAATTATAAAATGGAGATTATAACAGCACCCACCTCACCAAGCTGTCATGAAGATCAAATGCATAATATTGATAAAAGTGCTAGGCACAAGACCTAACACAGAACAGACACTACATACTTCCCTACACGCTTTCTTTCCCCTTTTCTTCCCAGTCCAATGCTCACTGTGCTGTGCTGCCTACGGATGCCTCCCCTTACTCAGAAAATTTCAATTTCTTGAGATTACGTCTTGATTATGCTCTGTCAGAGGTTGCCCCACGGCTCAAATACAGCCCACTGCCTGTTTTTGTACAGTCTGTCAGCCAAGAATGCATTTTACAGTTTTAAATGGTTGAAAAAATCAAAAGAATTATAATATTTCATGACACATGGAAATGAAATGGAATTCAAACTTCAGAATCCGTAAACAACATTTTACAGGAACATACCCATGATATGTATCGTCTATGGTTGCATTTACACCAGAAAGGCTTTTATAGCATAAAGAGTTACAAGAGAGACTGTATGTAGAGCTGTCGCTGCTTCTCATCACTACTCAGCCCGCGACAAATTGCAGTGACAACAGTTACATTCAATAGCATTTCAAGGGCCATGACATTTTGTAAAGTTACCAGTGCAGAGTCATTATCTCAAAACATGAAAAGAAGAGGAAAAAATTTGTATAATAACTTTTTGGACTCAGCATAAAGATTGAAATTTTTCTGAAATGAGAAGAAACTCCCTCAATCACTGTTGTTGAACACTAGTTAGTGACTTTGGAAATTCACTTTTGCTGCAGACTCAAGTGTTTCTTAGTGAATTCAGCCTAAAATACAAGGCCAAACAGCATTTACATGCAAAACTTATACTCCAATAAAATGAATTCAATGACAGCTAACTGTTTGGATCATAAGTGATATCAAGCTACTTTCTACACTTTCTGTTCTGTCAAAAGTTAAATAAGAACAAGATCTCCATTCCCACACAATTTTGCAGCAGATGTATTTTCTGAGGTCGAACTTTAATTCCAGCAATTTCTTGAGATTACGTCTTGATTATGCTCTGTCAGAGGTTGCCCCACAGCTCAAATACAGCCCACTGCCTGTTTTTGTACAGTCTGTCAGCCAAGAATGCGTTTCATAGTTTTAAATGGTTGAAAAAATCAAAAGAATTATAATATTTCATGACACATGGAAATGAAATGGAATTCAAACTTCAGGATCCGTAAACAACATTTTTTTTTAAACCCTGATACAAGTGTAAAAAAATTCCCATACTCAAATTCTATTTACTTGAGAAATTGAAGAGTTGTAAGCAATGAATCTGTGTTGTAATGACATGTCAAAAGGCAACAGCAATAGAAGAAAATGATAGAATTCTGCAACTGCTTTCCAAGCAATGGATGTGCTCAATTAAAATCATGTGCTCCTGGGCTGATGTCAGTATTTGGCAATACCTATCCACGTGAAAAGAGTTTCAAAGACAAAGTGCCTAAAATCTCATTACAGATTAGCATTAACAGATGAACATTTGCAATCTATTTTGATAATAAGGAGCACTGTTGAGCCCCCATTTAAGCAAAGTGTTATACCTCCAAATAAGAATTTCATTCTTCTCACTAGTAGATCTATATTAAAACAAAACTATGCTCAATTATTATGATTAGATTTTGAATTTCATCAATAAAATCCATGGAAATTTTCTTTTTTCTCTTGTTATAAAAGTACCTACATAAAATCCTCAGTTTTACTTCTTGTCTCACATAGACTAAGATGTTTTGTATCCAATCATTTATAAAAAAAGTTTATCTATCCCTCTTCTAAGTTGATGGAGAAAGGAGTGGGCATCTTTGTGCTCTGTTGGTTACTAGGATCCTTTCAGTGTTCAGAACACACACATTAAATAGCATTCACCTTAGATCCACAAGAGTACCAACTGATTTTTTTTTTTGCCAGTCGTAATGCTAGTTACTATATCTAGGAGTCTGTTCCTGATTCTCTTTGAAATATAAACTCTAATCAGTTAAACTCTAATAGTCAAATTCTTCTGTGCCTTGGCCCAGGGAAAAGAGAGGAGCAATTAATCAGTAAGCCAATCAATCAGTCAACATGTATTTATTAATTGACCATTACCTACCAGGCATTGTGCTAAGCAATGGAGAATGGCAAAAAAAAATAGAAAAAAAAATCTCTACTCTCAAGAAGCTCACGCTCTAACAAAGGAGATAACATGCAAGGAATTATGTATTAATAAACCATATGCAAGATAAAATGGAAATAATCAACAGAAGGAAGATATTGGCATTAGGGGGATCAGGAAAGGCTTTAGCTGAGACTTGAAAGGAGCTGGGGAATCTAGGAGGTGGATATAAGGAGGGGGGGGGCATCACAGGAATGGGGAGGCAGCGAGTGAAGAACACATGGAGTTGGTACTTTGGAGATGTAATGTCCAGTGTGAGTAACAAGAAAGGGTCCAGTGTCATAGGACTGCAGAGTGTGGGGGTGGGCAGATGGCATATAAAGTGTAAGAACACAAGAAAGATAGAAAGGGATCATGTAATGAAGGGCTTGCAAAGACAAGCAGGATTTTATATATGAACTTGGAGGTAATAGGGAGCCACTGGAGTTGACTGAATGGTTGGAGTAGAGGGGGTGAGTGACACGGTCAGACTTGTATTTTAAGGAGGTCACTTTGGTAGCTGAGTGAAAGAGGGATCAGAGTGGCAGCAGACCCACCAGTGGGCTGTCCGATAGTCCAGCACTGAGGTGATAAGGGTCTGCACCAAAGTGGTGACAGTGTCAGAGGAGAGGGAAGGGGGTACGAGAGACATCTCATGGAAGGAGAAATGGAAGGACTTGGTAGCTGATAAGCAATGATGCAGAAGAGAAGCAAAAGGAGACACTTTGTAGATGGCGGCACCAGGATGTGGCTCAAATATGCTTGTATTCTGTTCAGTAGAGTCAAAAGGCTTCTAAAGGAGACAGAATTCAAACACTGGGTTTGGAATCAGAAGACTTTGTTCGAGTCATGACTCTGTTATGTGCGGATCATGTGCTCTCAATAACATAATTGCATGTTCATCCAGATCCATGACTGAACTAGCCTAGAATACATCACTTAACCTCTCTGAGCCTCGGCGGTCCTCATTTGTAAATTGAGAGAGTACTACACCACCTTCCTCACTAAGGCTGCTGTCAGAAAAGTGTGTTAGAAACTGCAAAGTGCTGAACAAACTGTTATGGGAATCTGAAGATCTTCCCTGCCCCTAGGCCCTTTGCTAAAGTGGCTACGTGACTCTGAGGACCCTTGGATATTTGAAAGTATACTCTGTTCCCTAATAGGTTGAATGTGGTTACGTGGAGCCTGTGGCGCCAGGCTTG
>CM053587.1:2274051-2298846 GCA_028646515.1 Pseudochirops corinnae
AATATATATATAATAATTATTATTATTATTTACTACATGCAACCGGGAATTAAGATATACAGGCACTGGGGTAGGGAGATCCATCTTGCCCTATGGGAAAATCAGAGGGGCAAGGGGGAGGACATAGGAGAGAGCAGATCAGGGGAGGGGTTATACAGTGGGGTGGCTGTTTTGAGGTGGTTGGTGGGGGAAAGATGGGGAGAAAATTTGTAACTCAGAATCTCGTGAAAATGAATGATGTAAACAAGAAAATAAATAAATGAATAAAAATTCCCCCCCTCCATAAAAAATATCAACACCACTGCATTCAGGTAAGAAGTTGGTTTGTGAAATAAGAAAGAAGTTTTTGTCGGTCCTTTTTTTTCTGATAGTTGTGAGCTAAAACTTCAGGCCGTGTGAACAGAGACACACCTTCCTGAGTGCGATTGTTACACACCTGCACCGGTGTGTGAACTTGTCTCCATGTAGAGCGACATTTTTCACTGACCTGCAATTTCAAAGATGACATCTTCATTTTCTACTACTCTTCCATAGTCACAGGCTATTAACACTTTCTATATATCTTTTGTCCTCACAAGTCAAGACTCTTTAAAGAAACACTTTAACACGCCCAAAGGCTTTGCTCTTTGAAGAAATCCTAAATCCCTTTTTTTGAAGAAAAGAGTTCTTTTCTGATGGCTCTGTTTTTGTTGTTCCGTTGTGGCTCACTCTTTGTGACCCTATTTGGGATTTTCTTGGCAAAGATACTAGAGTGGTTTGCCATTTCCTTCTCCTGTTTATTTATTTATTTATTTATTGCAGATGAGGAAACTGAGGGAACCAGGGTACAGTGATTTGCCCAGGGTCACACAGTTAATAAGTGTCTGAGGCTGCATTTGAACTCAGGAAGTCTTCCTAATTCCAGGCCCGGCATTCTATCCACTATGCTACTTTTGATGGCTAGAATAATCTAATTATTTTTCTGTTTGGGATTTTTAAATATTAAGTTTTCTCAAGAAGGAGGGGAGCAAAATACCTATTCTCTGAGACACCTTTTACCTGAGGCCAACTACACAGCATAACAGATAGGACGTTGCATCTGGAATCAGAAAGACCTGGGTTCAAATCCTTCCTCCAACACTTACTGGCTATCTAGCACTGGCCAAACCATGTACACTTGGTTTGCCTCAGTCTTCCTCTCTGTGAAACAGGGATAATAGCTCCTCCCTCCCAAGGCTGCTGGGAGGTTACAAGGAGATCTTTGTAAACCTGAAAGTATTCCCTGAGTGTTAGTTTTGTTGTCATTCTCATTCTTTCAGTAACAGAACAGCTAGTCAGTCAGCACTGGTTTAGCTCCTGCTGTGTGCCAGCAATCGTGCTAAGAGCTGAGGACGCAAAGAAAGGTGAAAGACAGTCAAGGACAATACAGAAGTTGGGACGTGCAATTAAAACAAAGTCAGTGCAGCTTGCTCCTCAGCTCTTAGGAAATGGGGGTTCAGGAAGATAGGCTTTTAATTCCCATCAAACGAGCTCAGCCAGCTGAGGCTAAATTACAGGAAACTGCCTATAGCTCACCAATTAGTATCTTCCATCCTCTGCTTCAACTTCCCAGTTCCCTAAATTGGGAAACACTGAGCTCTGTTCCATCTACTCATTTATGTCAAATGATTCTTTATTTTAAGGGATCTAATTATTTATTTCACATACATAGCTGTTCAAGGTGAGCAAAGGTTAATCATTTTTTTTCCTCTCAGTACCTCAGCAATAAATAAAGATTTGTACCAACCTGAGGTTTCAACATGTTCCTTTCTGGCTCTAGAGTCATCGTTTTGTTTCTTCTTAATAGGCCAGGTCCTTAGCTCTCATATTTCTATCATGCTTTCAGACATTCCTAATATCAGTTCTTTTTAATATCATTTCTTTTCTTCCTTTTTTTCTTTTTTTTGGAGGGGGAAAGGCAGGGCGATTGGGGTTAAGTGACTTGCCCAAGGTCACATGGCTAGTTTTGTGTTAAGTGTCTGAGGCCGGATTTGAACACAGGTCCTCCTGACTCCAGGGCCAGTGCTCTATTCACTGTGCCACCTAGCTGCCCCTTTAATATCATTTCTAAAGATAATTTGAGAGAAGAGGAAAAAAAAACTTCGCTATAAATTTAGCGAGACTGTCATCTCTTCCAAACAGATCCCTAACATGTTTTACAAGTTTATTAGTGCAGGTTAAATGAAATTCCAGACAATAAAAATGAACACAGTGACACATTACTTTCCAAGCACAGACAATACACAGATACTTCCGTTACTACAAGTCAACTTAATATTATCCATGGAATGAATAAGTCATAATACACAGAGTAAAACCTCATTAACGTGGAAGAGGATGGTATAAAGTCACTCCAACTTGGAACTAGGTAATATTATAAAAATTGGGAAAGACACATAGCTTTGCCACTTTAGAACGAAGGCTGTGATATCAGTAGGTGATCCTTAGCTTCATTCCTGCTCAAATGACTTTATCAGAAAGATTTGTTCTGCACATATCAAAGCCACTCCCTCAGCGGCTCATCTCTGTTTAGATTGTGATTCCTTCATTGGTGTAGCAATGGTTACTTATGGAGTATTGGACAGAGTCTGTTCCTTTAAAAAGGTCAAAACTTCCCTGCCGGTCTTGTTGACAGAATTCCTTTGATCAGCAGGCCCGTTTTTTTCCCACAGACAACACAAAGATAAACTTCAACTTGGTTTCCAAATTAGTCAGGTCTAAACAAATGAATCTTCTGTACTTTACAATTAGACTATAGTGGTTTTTCTTTTAAGAAAAGGTTTTTAATGAAATCCTTTAAAAATCACCATATGGTTAGGTTTATCCAAGTAATTTAAAAAAATGAAAACTACATTATTATAAGTGGGAGTTCATAAGTATCATAAAGAAGTGGAAAAGAAAGCATTTTATACAGAATTAATATATGGAAAATAAATGAATGGAAAACAAAAAATGCCCTCTGATTATATAGATATTAAATTCCATGAACTCTTCTTATATAACCATTCCAAAGTTTTCAACTTATTATTGAGAAGGAACTGATTAAAGATAATTCCTTGGCTAAAACATTCGCAAGTAGATGGTGTGCAAAGTGATGCAGGTTGAAGGAGCTATTTCCAAAAGCATACCTCTGTGGTTTTACTCTTTTTTCATCTTAACACCATCAGAAACAGCACAAGTTGTCAAGTTTCTTTCCATGACTGGCTTTACATATGTCCACAAAAACACATGTGAGTCACATTCTGCTAAATCAGTTTCTAAATAGGACAATGAATGCTTTTGTAGGAACGTGAAACTTGTGTGATAAACACTGTAAACGATCTGTCCTTTCCATGCTCCTAGGGCATATGACCTGCAAATGTAGACACAGCATTCAGAAACACGTTTTCTGGTCCCCTGCATCCTTGTTCACACATCTGGTCCTAATAAGCAAGATGGATTACAGGGCAGTAAGAGCCCTGTCTGTTGTTTCGGTGGTGATAGCTGCTGCATCTGGCATCTTACTCCAGGAGGGCTCCTGATCTTCCACATCAGACAAACCTCAGAAACCTTGCTCACTACCTCCAGTTTTCTATTACAATGCTGATTTGGGGTGATAAGAACCACTCTCACAAGCACTTGATCGCTCCTCATAAACCCAATGCAGTGTTTCATTTTTTGACCCAGATGAAGATAAGGAATCTATGACTCTCTCTCAGAGTTGCCCAGGGGACTGAAAGGTTAAATAACTTACTCCAAAATCATCCAGTTAGACTATGTCAAGGACAGGACTTGATCTCTGGACTAGCTACTCTATCCACTACAACAGCTTACCTCTAAGTGCAAATTTACAATTTTAAATGCATAATTGTGCAGTACTTCTCCACTGCCCTGTGAATACCATATATGCTTTCATCCTGGGTCTATTTGTGACTTCCTTATTCTGCTGAGATACTTGCTTACAAACATAGTTTTTGATTTGTTGGTGACTGAAAACAGTCTTTAGATTAAGACTGCTAAAAAGATAGTCTTTTCATCATTTCAGAGATTTTAAGACTTCACATTTTAATTTTCTCTTAAAAATTTAAGGTTCAGATTCTGTTATTATACTTTAAATATCTATTAGTCTCAACTATTGTTTGAAAATTTTCAAGTGAAAAGACTCTTGTCGATTATACTTGTCCATGAAAACTGCACAAGTCTAAGCCATCTCTCTAAAGTTATTGTAATTAAAGAAATGACTGCATCCCCAGTCCTCTTCTATGTGTTGGTCAAGACTACATTATCCAAAAAAGCTCATAAAAAACCAACTTAAAGATAGAATTTTCAGTCACAGAGGTTATTGTTACATAATATGGTCACAGAATTTTAGAGCTGGAAGGGACCTTGGGTGTCATTTGGTCCAAATCAAGAAAAAAAAAAAAGATGGTTTTCAAAATGTCTGTTCTATAATGCACTGCAAATATGTCAAAGAGATAGCCTCTTGATGGCATTCGACCTTATAATAATGCTCGCAAATGTGCTCCTTCAATAACACTGTCATTAATGCTTTTGCTATCTTTAGTGAAACGTTTTTATCAAACATCCATGCTCAATGTCTGTGGTTAAGAAGGACGCATTATAAGATATCTGCTCTTTTAACTGTGAGATTAATACTTTTTGACAGGTGCTAAATAGAATCTCAAATCTGCTAGCTGATTATTTTTTTAAATACATCTTCAAAATGTAATCTCTAGCTAAGTTAACAACTTTTTGTATATGCTGTTACTCATGTTGGTGGAACAAGTATCCATTTTACTAGCTCTAGTCATCAGTTGGCCACTGCTGTTGAAACTGCCTGGATCAGAGCTGTCTCTGCAGCATAAGAGACTTCGGAGATATCTCTGGCAATCAGAAGAAGCATAATAATAAATCAAGGGGTCAATGCAACAACTTATGCTGCTGACGCACACACAGAGAAGGTATATAAAGTAGATTTTCTCAGTTGTGCTGCTATAAATTAACGAGGAGTAATGGATGATCAGAAAGACATTTGTGGGTCCAAAGCAAATGATGAAGATACAAAACACAGCTGCAGACAAGAATAAGGCCCGGGTCTTTTTGCTCCGGTTGGCAATGGAAGAAGAGCTAAGACACCGGATAATTGACACATAACAGACTGTGGAAATGATTAACGGTACACAAAAGAAAACTGAAGAGAAAGCCAGGAAGTAATGAACAAAATACCCTTCAAGTAGATTTTGGTTTAAGACATCATGGCAGGTGGTTATATTTAGCCCAGGGATTTCTTTAGTTTGTTCTTTGATAACAAGAGGTACAATCCCACCTATGGCAATACTCCATATTGCCAGACAAACGAATGAAGCACGCCCCAGGGTGCGCCAGGAGAGAGACTCGATCGGATAGACCACAGCCAAGAAACGGTCCACGCTTATGGCTGTCATCAGCATGATGGAAGCATACATGTTACAGTAGAAAGCTGCAGTAACAAAGCGGCACATTCCAGACCCAAATGCCCAGTCACTTCCAGAAAAGTAGTAGGCTATTTTGAAGGGCAGCACGCTGGCAAACAGAACATCTGCGGTCGCCAGATGCAGCATGTATACGACAGCTGGCTTCTTGATCTTCATTTTCACCAGGAACACGATGATTGCGATAATATTTAAAGGCAGACTTATCACAAATACCACAGTATAAACTGAAGGAATGAAGAGAGTCAGCCAGGGACCAGTGAGATATCTGGAGGCATCTTCGGATAGATGTTTGGGTTGTGGCTTTTTAATATGATTTGTCTTATTGATGGAGGCTGGTGTGTTTTCAGGAATGGTTTCTTGATCATCCTCCCAGGAGTCAATTGATTCATAATCTCTAGGGGTTTCCCTGAATAGAAATGTCTTTGGGCCCGGAGTAACACTATTTTCCTTAGGGTCTGAAAAAAAGGAAGGAAAAGACAAAATATTAGAGATGAGAGGAGAGGGTATGAAAAATTCACTTTTGTTTATTTCTGATAGTTCATTAGGAAAGGCTGTAGCATAAATCCTATTTACTTAAGAAGTAATATGGTATAATACACAGACCCCATGATTTAGAATCCAAGGACATGGGTTCAAGTTTGCTTGGTTACTCACAATCCATGTGATCTTGGGCAATGGACTAGATGGTTGTTTGGGCCCCTTCCAATGCTAAATGTTATGATCCTATAGCAGCTAGATGATGCAATGCATACAGTGCCAGGCCTGGAGTCAGGAAGATTCATCTTCCTGAGTTCAAATTTAGCCTCAGACACTTATTATCTGTGTGACCCTGGGCAAGTCACTTAACTCTGGTTGCCTCAGTGTCCTCATATGTAAAATGAGTTGGAGAAGGAAATGGCAAACCACTCGAGGATCTCTGCCAAGAAAACCCCAAATGGGATCACGAAGGTTCGGACATGACTGAAACAAATGAACAATACAAGGAACAAAACTTCAGTGTTAATAAGGAAATGTGATGTTGCTGCATGTGAATCAAAAGCGCATGTTAGATAATTAACTAGTTCTTATACCACATGAAACAAGAGTGAGCAAAATTTTCCTTTGCCTCAAAGTCAGATGTGAATAAGCACTCAAAACAATCTCAGTGAAAGAAACAACTCAGCAGAATTTGTCCTTTTGGAGCCCTGTGTTGCAAATGCCTGGGAAAGCAGATCAGACGACATAGGGAACAACTAGGACAGTCCAGAGAACACCATTCCTTTTAAATGGCTACCAGAGCTCTAGTGGCTTAGACAATAACACCACTTCACGGTTGTAAAGTTCTCTTTAAAATAGTTTTCTCCTTCCTTCAAAGGCTTTCACAAATGATCTCATTAAAAATTTCTTGGGCCTTAGTTTCTCAGCTATAAAATTAAATGGTTGCAATTAACTCTAAGATCCATGCCAATGTCAGCATTCTATGATTCTGCTGTCCTTGAAACTACCTTGTCAAATAGGTGAACTGGTTTTGTTGCCCTCATGGATTCAGTGACCATCTCTGTGCCGCACATTCCTAGGTCTACTTATCCAGTCCTGACCTCCAATTTCACATCTCCAACTGGTTACTGGATATCTCGAACTGCATGTCCCATAGACATTTTAAACTCAATATATCTAAAACTGAACTCATGATCTTCCCCTTTCCCAAGCCCTAACCTCTTCCTGGTGTTTCAAGGCATCCCCATTCTCCTATTCATGAAGGCTGATAACCTAGGTGTCATCACTGATTCCTATTCTTACTCACCTTCTTTTCCCATATTCAAATCTGTTGCCAAGTCTTGTTTCTACCTTCACAACATCCACTCCCTTCTCTTGTCTGACACAGCCACCACTCTGGTTCAGGGCCTAACCATCTCATACCTGGACTATTACAATAGCTGCTAGTTGCTCTTCCAACTAGATGGTCTTCCAGTTTCCAACAGATGGACTCCAGTTCATCCCCCACTAAGCTCTCAGATTCATCTTCCTGAAGCACAGAGCATGGCTTTTATTCAATGAAGTTCAATGGCTTCCTTTGACCCACAGGTTCAAATATACAATCCTCTGGTATTCAAATCCCTTTCTCACCTGGTTCTGTCCTGCCTTTCCAACTTTCTTTCTACCCTTTATACCTTTCTTTCTAACTTTTCTTTATACTCTTGACACACTCTGCAATATATCAAAATTGATCTCATTGCTGCTCCTCACACAAGCACTCTATCTGATTCTGGCCATTTTCACTCACTTTTCCCCTTCCTAGATCAATTATCTCCATCTTCTGCCCTCCCAGGTTTCCTTTAAAGCCCAGCTAAAATATTACACAGATATTAAGAGAAGTCTTTCTCGACTTCTCTTAATATCTGTGTCTTCCCTCTCTTGATTATCCCTGATTCATCCCTTGTACATTTTGTTTGTGCACAATTGGCTGCATGTTTTCTCCTCCATTAGACTCTAAGCTTCTTGAGGGCAGGGACTGTCTTTTACCTTTGTAGGCACAGTATTGAGCACAGTACCTGACACAGCAGAAGCTTAATAAATGTTTAGTGATTGAATGACATCATTTTTAGGGCTATATCTCAGAGAGCATTATGAAATGCAAAATGGACAACTATGATGACATTAAGCTGAAAAGTTTTTGTACAAATAAAGTCAATGTAACCAAGATTAGAAGGGAAGTGGAAAATTGGGAAAGAATTTTTACAACTAATGTCTCTAATAAAGGACTCATTTCTAAAATATACAGAGAACTGAGTCAAATTCATAAGAATACAAGTCATTCCCCAATTGATAAATGATCAAAGGATATGAATAGGCAGTTTTCAGAGGAAGAAATTAAAGATATTTACAAGCATATGAAAAAGTGCCCCAAGTCACTATTGATTAGAGAAATGCAAATCAAAACAACTCTGAGGTACCATATCTCACCAGTCAGATTGGCTAAAATAACAAAAAAGAAAATGATAAATTCTGGAGAGAATGTAGAACAATTGGAACTCTAATGTGTTGTTGGTGGAGTTGTGAACTGATACAACCATTCTGGAGTGCAATTTGGAACTAAGCCCAAAGGGCTATAAAAATGCGCATACCCTTTGACCCAGCAATACCACTTCTAGGACTGTATCCCAAAGAGATCATACAAGTGAGAGGAGGACCCGTATGTACAAAAATATTTATGGCAGCTCTTTTTGTAGTGGCAAAGAATTGGAAATTAAGGGGATGCCCATCAATTGGGGAATGATTAAACAAGCTATGGTATATGAATGTGATGGAATACTATTGTGCTGTAAGAAATGAGGAACAGACGGACTTCATAATAACCTGGAGAGACTTATATAAACCGATGCTGAGTGAGGAGAGCAGAACCAGAACTCTGCACACAATTACAGACACATTGTATCTGTGATGACTAACTTTGATAAACTGGGCTCCTCTCAGCAAGGCAGGGCTACAAGATGACTCCAAAAGACTCCAAAAGACTCTACATCCACAGAAAGAACTGCAGAGTCTGAATGCAGACTGAAGTAAACTACTCTCTCTCTTTCTTTTCTGTTTTGTTTTGTTCTTTCTTTCTCGTTGTTCACTCCATTGGTTATAACTCTTCGTTACAACATGACTAATGTTTAATGTGAAGGTATTTGTAGATCCTATATCAGAGTACATGCTGCCATGGGAGGAGAGGGGGGAGGAGAGTGAGGGGGAGAAAATTTGGAACTCAGGGGATTGTGGAACTGAATGGTGTAAACTAAAAATAAATAAATAATTTTTTAAAGGCTATGTCTCTCTAAAGTTATACATCTAGTTATGAAGAGTGAGAGGTATAAGTCAGATTCCCAAATGAAGCCTAGTATTCTTTCCATTACCTAAGTGTACTGGATTTTTGTTCCAAAATACTTTCCCCCCCCTATTGTGCTTTGTCTATTTAACATGGAATATAAGGTGACCCTCTTACTGAACTTTAGGGGTGAGTTAAAAACATAGCACCTATAACATGCCTGTAATATGCCTACCACAGTCTCCTCCAGGATCACCTCAAAGGCATCCCCAGTCTCCTTTCCCAGTAGTCCATGTAGCTATCATGGTGGCTGCAGGATCACAGAATGGTACAACTGGCAAGGACATGAGAGGTCATGTATGCCAAGGGTTCTTATCTCTTTGTGTCATGGATCCCTTCAGAGATCTGGTGAAGCCAATGGACCATGACAGGTTGTTGCCAATATTACTAGTTGAAGGAAATAATGCATTTCAGTTAGAGGCTAGTAAAAATGAAGATGTAATTTTTTTCTCATCCAAGTTCAGACACTCCTTTAAATTAATTAACATACCCTTACCATTTACCCCAGAACTCCTGATTAAGTGCAACCCCTTTACTTCACAGACAGGGAGACTGAGAATATGAGAGGGGAGGCAAATTTTCCAAGGTCACATAACTACTATTTTCAAGACTGTATACCCCTATTGAGTGAAAATGCTTGGACCAGAGCTCCATTTTTTCTGATTCCAATACACCAAACAGCAGGGTTACTGTGAGAATTAGGGTAGATACGTTCGTAAAACAGTATTCTACCTGCCCCAAAAACATAAATCACATAGAACTACCATTCCTCAATGGTTTGTTTGACATAATCAACACAGGCAGGAGCTAGAGTTAAGATTAATAGGCTGTTTCAGGTCCACGTGATGGCAAACAAATATTTCACTGCAAATTTTCTTCATGCTACAAGGGGCAGCTTGGTGGCACAGTGAATAGAGTGTCAGGTCTGGAGTTAGGAAGACCTGAGTTCAAATTCAGTCTCCTATACTTACGTGACCCCGGGAAAGTCATTTAGCCCTGTTTGCCTCAGTTTCCTCATCAGTAAAATGAGATGGAGGAGGAAATGAGAAATTGCTCCCGCATCTCTGCCAAGAAAACCCCAAATGGGATCATGAAGAGTCAGACACAGCTGAAAAATGACTGAACACCAAATTCCTTCATACAGTAGCAAAACACCAATTTGAAATGAGTGATGCTAAGATTTTTCATCATTCTGGGTCATGCAGTGACCACCCTACTTCTAATGTCGTTATCATCGTTTGGACGAATTCCTCCAAAATTCTTTCATGTGGTTCCGCCATTGTGGAGGCAAGTCTTTCACAGTCTAACAGCTCGTGGAAGCCAGCAGAAAAGTACTGAGTGAGAAATGGAGGGGCAGTAGGTGATGCAGTGAGTGAATAGAGCACCAGCCCTGGAGTCAGAAGGACGTGAGTTCAAATTTGACTTCAGACTCTTGACTTACTATCTGTGTGTCCTTGGACAAGTCATTTAACCCCAACTGTCTTGCCTTTCCCCCAGAGAGAGAGAGAGAGAAAGAGAGAGAGAGAGAAATGGAAGTAATAGACAAAAAATCCAGATGATGAAGCGCTCGTGGTCTAAAAGCAACCTTTCTAATATCCCAGAAGAGATTTTGACAGTTTTTTTTTTTCTTTCAAACAGTCTCATAATCTGGGTATATTCTGTAACTTTCAAAGGTACAGGAGATCCAATGCTGTGTTTGAAGGAGAATCAGGAGACCATTTTGGCTAGACTGTACATTGAATAAAGGGCAAAAACACGAAATAAGGTTGTTAAGGTAGATTGCAGCCTGAAGGGTTTTAAAGGTCAAATGAAAGAGTTTGTATTTGATCCCAGAGACAAGAGGAAGCCAATGGAGCTCGGAGCAGTGACAGGGTCCAATCTGTACTTTAGGACTCTGGCAGCTGTGCACAGACTGAATTGGAGCAGGGAAAGGCTTGAAGCAGGGAGAACACTTCAGAGGCTATTGTCTCAGACCAGAGGTAGTGAGCACCTTAGCGGTGGCTGTGGCAGTGGAGAGGGAATAGACATAAGACATGTTGTCGAGGTAGAATAAATAAGAACTGGCAACTGGTTGGAGATCTGGGCTGAAAGAACGAAGGGGATATGGGATGACTTTGAAGCCATGAACCTGGGTAGCTGCAAAGATGATGGTGTACTCAACAAAAATAGAGAAATTCAAAATATAAGCTATTGTTGGAGAGGGGAGACAATAAGTTCTGTTTTGGACATGTTGAACTTGTGGTGCTCACATGACACCCGGTTGGAGCTCAGAAGAAAGACCAGGGTTGGTTATATAGATCTAGGAGTCATCTGTATAGAGACAATATAACAGGCAATATGCATCTATCGATGTCTGAGCCAGGAAGACTAAATTTAATTATATCATATAATAATTATTATATATTAAAGTTAATATATTATCTTATAAAATAGTCTTATATAATAATATTAACATTATTATATTAATCATATTAATGGCAACTTATTTTATCCTTAGGTCTAAATGATTGTTCAGAAGTGAGAGGGATTAGTCTGTGGTGAGTTTATCTGGGGCAGGGTGGGGGGAAGAAAACTGCCCCTTTGATTTATTGCATGTATTGGAGATGAGGTAAGAGCTATGATGTTGCCCCTCTATCTCCCTTTACCTATTCTCATACTGTCAACTCAACCTTTTGTACACTATCAAGTGCTATGAAGTTATAACTTAGCTTCATGCCCCTGATACCTATTCCTTAGTCACCATACTACCCAGACCAGAGACCCAACTGTAGAACTTAACCTTTTATCCCCTGTACTCTCCCTGCGGGGCCCTACTCTTCTTACTGGTGATTGCCCCAAGCACCCACTATACCTAGGACTGAGCTCTAGCTACATACTACATTCCCCGGAGACCTCCTTCACAACCATCGTGCCACCCATGAGTATTCCCATCACTCCTCACCTTTATACCTCTGAAACCACAAGCAAATCAACTCTGTCCCTGTTCTTGGGAGAAGTGATCTACTCCCTGATGGCTCTACTCTTCATCCCTGTAGCTTTCCAAACCACAACCCTGACCATTCCTCTCTTAGATGGGTTATCCCCTTTCCTCATTAGAATGTAAACTCTTTGAGGGCAGGTACTGACTTCATTTTTTTGTATTTGTATCTCCAGTGTTTAGTAAAGTCCTGGCACAAGACAAACACTTAATAAATGTTTTTTTCACTCATTCGTTCATATTGAATATTTTTTTCCTTACCCGTGAATTATTTTTCAGGATGTTGAGAGGCTTATTTTATAAGCAGGGGAAGTCAAAAAGTTTTTACTGATTTATTTTTATTGATTTGATTTTATACATTGATTTATTAAGCATTTATTAGGCATGTCCAGGAAAGTTGAAAATTGTGAGTTAACTTTCGGCTTCTTGGGAACAAACTGAAATAAACTTCCATGTCTCTAAAAACACTATTCATTCCATTTTGTCTTGTACCTTATATACTTCCTCTTTATTCTGACCAGGTTTATAATTTATGAGGACTAGCATCACATTCTGTCAGCCTATGCTCTGAGGTTCCTCAAGGGCATTATGAGCCTCTGTGTGAGTTGAAAGAAAAGGGTGAATGAAAGCTGAGGCTTGCATTCCATGATGATGTAATAAAATAAAAATGTCTGACTTGGGTGGACGCAAAAGAGTAAGACATAACATATACAATTTGTCTTCCCATTAGGCCTGGGAGCCTGGCCAAACTAACAACTTTTGAAAGACAGAGAATTGAAAGTGCACGTGGGACCATGCATACACACCAACACCCACATACTACATACTCTTATGTACTAATCGGTATACTGTTTAAGAGCAAAACAATTTCAAAGCTGTTAACAACAATTAAGCTTCTTCTAAACCATCACCAGATCTAGAAAAGAAAAGGTGCTGTCATAAAATTTTACTCTATATTTACTACTCTGTCAATAGCATGCACAGAATTTTTAGTTTCAAGGACATCTGCAAAAATTTATTCTTAATGGAATCTTCCTTGGACCAGGTTTCCTTGAAGCTGGAACATTTACAACAGAAACACAATCCCATTAAAACAATTCATTATTACATCAAGCCATTCTCTCATTTCCAGGAAGAATTCAAAATCTCTTGATTAAATACTTACCTAAGGTGTTGCCTTTCCTTATAGCCAAGGGCTCAAAATAAAGATTGGCAGCCGTATTTTTGTGTCTACTGACAGCAACAAGAGAGCAAGTCTGTGCAAGCTCATACAAGGCTTCACAAACCAGCCCAAGACCTCTGGGCCAACAGTTAAGTTACAGTATGTATCTTGTTCTTGGTACATTTCTAATAAAAGGACTGTCCTAAGTTATTTTAAAGGTCAAGTAGAAATAGACTACTGAGTTGCTAAAAGTTTTCTTTATCATCATCTCTTTTGTTGTAAAGTTCTCAAAATTCTGGCTACAACCTCAGATGCAGAGGTGTCTCTGAAAGGCAAATGAAAGTGTTACTTAATAGCTTCTGCTAGAGATTATGAAATCGGTTTCTCCGGAGTGTTGTTGTTGTTGTTGTTAAGTAGTAGGTAGGCAACAATTTTTCTGATTTCGATAATATCTTGCCTAGAAATAGAGGAGTGGGCTGGATGATCTTTTGAGTTCCCATTTTCAAATTTATGACTCACAGGCTTTCCACAATGCATCATTCTCAGTTCTGATACAGCATGATTTTATTCTTTCGGAATTATTCTCTGGGGATCAACATCCAAGCGAAGGCTTCAGTTTCTAGTCGTTTGCCAACAAAAGACAACTAGTTAATTTTTGCTCCACATTTTCCTATGGTTAAAATCTTCACCCAGCTCAGGAGGAAGAAAAAAGATGAAGAAACAAAGGACAGCGCCATTGCCATGCCTATTCCTCAAAGAGATCAGAGAAAGAGGGAAAGGATATAGATGTACAAAAATATTTACAGGAGCTCTTTTGGTAGCAGCAAAAAGTGGAAAACAAGGGGCTGCCCTCCTATTGCGGAAAGGCTAACCACATTATGATACGTGAACGTGATTGAATAGCATTGTGACATAAGAAATGACAAATGGACAGTTTCAGAGGAAACTTGGAAGACCTCTCTGGACTGATGCAAAGGAAAGCAGGCGGAACTAGATACTGATATCTAGATAGCAATATCTAGATACTGTAGCAAAAATTAATACAATCAAAATATCATAGAGAACAAACAACTCTGAAAGACTTTAGAACTCTGATCGATGCAATGATAAAGCAGGAGTTCAGAAGGCTGAAGATAAAACACGTCATTCACCTTCTTCCAGAGTAGGGATCGACTGAAAATGCACAGAAAGAGACACATTTTCAGTCATGGGCAAAATGGGACGATGCCTATTTATGAGGGGGGGGTTTATTTTTGTCTTTACTTTGTTTTTGTTGTTGTTCAGTCAGGAGGGAGAGATGGGAAGAGGGACAGATGATAAATGCATGTCAAAATAAGTATTTAACTTGGGGTTTTTTGAATGAAAAAGAGAAATAAAGCTGAGGAAGATGTAGAAGTGAAGAAAATAGCAGGAACATTTTTCAAATGGTCAAAAGGAAAGTAGGAGATATATTTGGTTGGGTCATTAAGCCCAAATCAGATAAAGCCTCAGATTATCTGCTTGCCACTAGAAATTAAGAGTATGAAGTATGACTCTTTACTTGGTCACATCCACTTCTAAAGAAACAACAGCTTATTTAAAGAGCCACAGGAGCAGCTAGGTGGTGTGGTGAATAGAGTGCCGGCCCTGGAGTCAGGAGGACCTGAGTTCAAATTTGACCTCAGACACTTGACACACTTACTAGCTGTGTGACCTTGGGCAAGTCACTTAACCCGAACTGCCTTGCCGTCCCCCTCAAAAAAAAAAAGAAGAAATTTCAGGCTTCTTCCAGCCTCTGCACACACAAAATAAGATCATGTAGTTTTTAATCTTTTAAATGCATAATTATTAAACTTTAATAACTGAGGTTACAATTGTGAAAAATATAATCAGTAGAGAACCTTTAACCCCAATCCATGCCTGGTCATAGGTTACGCAACAGGGAGTGTTCTAAGGAAGAAACCCAAACTTTTTTGTGGGGGTGAAATGCTCCAAATCACTAACAATTAGGGAAATGCAAATTAAAACAACTTTAAACTTCTACTTCATACCCCTAGGATTGGCAAAGTTAACAAAAAAGGAAAGTGACCCATATTTTTAAGTTTTTTTTTTTTTGAGACTGGAAGATTGTGGTTTCTAACCCATATTAAATTAACAGCATTATTTCTCATACTTCTCTGCCATGCTAATGAACCTGCCCATCTGTTCAAGGATACTTATTCAAGCATGTGACTAAGTTAATTTATTCACCTAAACTGGGGAGCTACATAACTTTTTCATCAAGAACAGTGGAGGAAATTTTGAAGCTGAGCACATGGCAATGAGTGATTCAGCCCTCAGAGAGGGACAATGAACAAAAGAAAGAGAGCAGAGTGGAGTTAGGAGAGAAAATGGGGAGCAAGTGCAATAAAATACAAGGCCCATGTGGTGCTGCCTCCCTCCCCCTGAGGTGAGCTTCCTTAGGCCAGAGACCATGATTTTTTCCCTTTCTTTGGAGGTATTTAATCAAGGCTTGTTGACTGACCAGCTCTTTGAATCAAAAGGCCCAACGTTGACTCTTCCTAGCTGTCGTGACACTGAGTCCTTTCCTCTATATTTCAGTTTCCTCATTTTTAAAGTGTTGTAGGTCATACTTATAGGGTTCTGAGGGGAAAAAAGTCTCCTTTTAAGTACTATATTAATTTGAGTTATTATAATAAAGAGGGTAGAATTAAGGGAAATAAGAGACCAAAACTTCTCTGCGGCCCTAACACTCCCTCCACACTCTTTCAAGGGTCTGTGGGCCCGTCAAATAGAATTTCAAAAATTATGGCGGTCCAAATAACTCCTTGCTTTGTGGCCTCCCTGAGCTGCTCTCAGTTGGTTCTCAAATGGACACCATGTCCCCCGTGTGGTACCACTAATTGCAGTCTTCTGTCTTTCTTTCAATTGTTCCCCAGGTTCCCACTTTTATTTAATTAAGATCATTCCTCAGTGTTACCAGAGTTTCTGACCCTGAGTTCTCAAAGGCTACGAGAGCACAGCACAAGCTGCTATGGTTTCTGCCAGTCTGGAAGAGATTCAAGTACGGGCCTGTACTTGGAATCAGAAAGACCCCAGTTCAAATATGATCTCAGACCCTTACTAGATGTGTCACCCTGGCCAAGTCACTTCATCTCTGCCACCTAGATGTCCCCTTCTTTCAATTCTTATCAGATGTTATTAGTCCTGAATTACATCCCCTTAGGATCTTACTTGGTTTTTCAACGACGTTAACATCCTCCTGAACTAATAAATTAATTATTAATAATTCAAACATACCAAATGCTTTAATGCTTATAAAATACTTTACTTACAAAAGTTTCATGAAAGAGGGATGACAAATGTTATTATGTCCATCTACAGATGAGGAAATTAGGGTCAGAATGATTAGGGTCATTTATAGATTAGGAAATTAGGGTCACAATGACTTGCCCATGGTCAAAATAGCTTGTAAATATTCGAGTTGAGACTCAGAGTGTGACTGAACACATGATGTTGCCTCATTACAACAATATGTACTAACAAGTTCATAGGATCACTGCTCTGGAGGTGGAAGGGACCTTGGAGTCCAACTTCCTCACTTTACAGATGAGGAAACTCAGACCTAACACAGAGCAAGCAGCAGAGGAAAGATATGAACCTAAGTCCTCTGACTTCAGTGACCTTTTCCCCAGGGACTTCTTCCAGCCCCTGCTCACAGCATAAAATCATTTAGCTCTTAATCTTTTACATCCACAATTACTAAACTTTAATAACTGAGGTTGCATTTGTGATAAACATAATCAATAGAGAGCCTTAAACCCCAGCTGATGCAAGGTTAAAGATTTTGCAATACGGAGTTTTCCAAGGAAGAAATGTAGGCTAACGATACTATATGGGGGGCAAATTCCAAATCACTAATAACTAGGGAAATACAAATGAAAACAATTCTAAACATCTATTTCAACCCTTCAAATTGGCAAAGTTGACAAAAAAGGAAAGTGACAAATGCTGGAGTGACTGTGGGGAAACAGCACATTAATGCATTGTTGGTGGAGCTGTGAGTAGGTGTAGTCATTCTGGGAAGCAATTCAGAATGATGCCTAAAAAGTTACCCAACTCTATTTACCCTTCGACCCAGTAATAATACCTCACTAGGCCTATACCCCAAAGATGTCAAAGAAAGAGGAAAATGACTGATATGTAGCAAAGTATCTACGGCAACACTTTTTGTAGCAGGAAAAAAACCAAGAGAGAATGCTCATCAGTTGAGGAATGGTTGAACAATAACGGTACAGGAATATGGTGGAATACTATTGTGCCATAAGAAATGATGAAAGGAACAATTCCAGCGAAACTTGGGAAGACTCGTGTGAACTAATGGAGAGTAAATTGAGCACGAGTAGGAGAATTTCCAAGATTTTTCATACAATAACAAACAACTGGGAAAACCTTGAAAACTCTGGTCCTTGCAATGATCAGCTATGATCCCAGTGGACCAATAATGAAGTACGGTATCTCTCTCCTGAAAAACAGATGATGGATTCAGAGTGCAGAATGAGACAAATATTTTTGGATATGGTCAATGAATTTGTTTTATCTGACTATGCATATGTGTTTTAAGGGTTTTAGATCTTTTTTAATGGTAGTTGAAAGGAAGATACAATAAATATTGATTGTTAAAGAATAAAATTTTATTTTTAAAGTTTAAAAGTCTTTTAAAACAGTCTTTAAATACAAAATATGCATTCTTTGTGTTTTAATCATATGCAATTAATTATATATTTGTGTATTCTTCCATTAATTAATTAGTGAAAATAATATTATTCCACTCATATGTTAATATAATATATTGTTAATATTAATCTTGCTAATATATTCTTCCATTCTATTCCTTATAAGATACAGTTTACCTTCTTATCTATGATGGCCATTTTTCATTTGTCATAGAATCTGACATAAGAATACATTTTATACAATTGTGAATTATGCTAGGCAGAAATTATATTAGGTATACTTTTAGATGTCACAAGTTATTACTGTAATCACAATAGCCTGAGCAATACATTTTTTAAAATACAAAAAAAACTTGAATTTACGTTTTAAAAGTGGCCTTCTTGAAACAATGTCAGACAACAGCCAGGAAGTGACACTGAATGGAAGAATTTCAGACATGGCAGGGTTCCTCCACTAAATGGTCCTACTCCATTGCCTCATCATGCCATGCAGGTCACACTGGGTTCCATAGAACACAGACCCTGGCAGGTCCTACCAAACTGGAAAGGCTTCAAGCACAGGTCCATTGTTATTGTCAGAGGACCAGCCTTTGAAGAAGTTCATCTTTCAAGGGTTGGCCACCACTTGATGACTTTTTTTTCCTTACGCTTCAACAACCAATAAATATCAGTTTTTTTGAATATGGAGACTTTCTTTCAATAGAAATTGTGCTCTTAGTCTCAGATACTTGAGAAAATGTATATTGACAAAAAGCTACCACTAGCTCAGTCATTTTTTAGCTCTCTCCATTTTTCAGCTTTTTTAGTGTGTTGTCTTCCTGCATTAGAATGTAAGCTCCTTGAAGACAGGAATTTTGTTTTTTGCTCCTATTTGTTTCCCCAGTGCTTAGCATAGTGCCTGATACACAGTAAGCACTTAATAAATGCCTGTTGACTCTTAGATGAATTAATATTTAATTATGATATAATCTATATAATATTATATATGCTATAATATGTATATTATATATGTATTATAGAGGTATTATATACTCAGGAGAATTCATCCTCCTGAATTCAAATCTGGCCTCAAACACTTGCAGTTGTGTGACCCTGGACAAGTCATTTCATCTTGTCTGCCTCAGTTTCCCTATCTGTAAAATAGGTTAGAGAAGGAAATGGCAGACTACTCCACTATCTTTGCCTGGAAAACCCCAAATGGAGTCAGAGGTAGACACATCTGAAAAACAACTTAACTAATATCTCCCTCAGCTTTTCACCCAATTCCATGAATTCCCCTACTTCCCATAACAACATAACTGACTGCAGTTATCCATCCTCCAATTCAACATTTTCTCTTAAGTAGAGCTGAACTCTAATTGTTACCTTCTATTTGATGAAAAACTGCCTCTCTGTAAATTATATGAAGTGGTTTTTGTTCTAGCTTCTGGAAGCTAGCAAAATGTATCCAATCCTTTTTCTATATCTCACCCCTTTAATTCAGCTCTCATCTCTCCACCCCTATAAATTCTCTCTCTTCTGAGTCAGAGTTCTACTAATAGTAGAGTAGTTCACTCTACTATTTGTCATCTGCCATGTTCTTCAGGCAAAGGTTGCATTAACTTTTTGGGCCACATTTTTGGTTCATATTAAGCTTTCCTTAAAGTAATTCTACACCTCCTACCCTTGAACTTCTTTTGGCAAGGTACCCACCATCCTGTAATGGTGAATTTGATTTTTAGCCTGTGCCAGATTTTACATATATTCTTACTAAGCTTCATTTTATTCTTTTCAGTCCATACTTGTAGCCAATCAAAAACTGTTTTGAATCTTGAGTCTACCAATCAAAATATTAGCACTCTATTCCTTTTGATTCTATTCCATTGGCAAAATTCATTTGCATGCCTTCTATATGTTCACCAAGGTCACTAAAGTGTTAAGTGAGGACAAAACTCAGTGCTTGACCATGACCGCTGGGAGGCTATCAAGTTAATATTCCATTAATCAACATTCTTTCAGCATGGTCGTTTTCACAGCTATAAATTGATTTAATTGTGTTACCATCCATTTACATTTCCTCATCTTCCTCATGTGGCTAGGATTGAAGTGTGTGTCAAATGACTTGAAGAAATCAAAATATACTACCCAATGGCATTCTCCTGTCATACAGTTTAGTAATCTTATCGTAAAAGGGAAATGGGTTGAGTATGACTTGGTCTTAGTGAACCGATACTGCTTCCTAGTAATCATTGTTTTCTTTCTTAGAGCTTGTAATATAGTCTGTTTAATAAACCATTCTAGAATTATCCCAGGGATTAATTGACATCTTTCCCAATTGGTAAAAAAAAAAAAAAATAGGACAGTTACCTTTTGGTACCTCTTACCCAATTCCGTTCAATTGTTTTTATGTCCTTTATCTCTGTCTACAGTCATACTGTGATTGTTAGTGATGTGTGTAATGATGTGATTCTTAGAATGCATAGTAGTAGAGGAAGCTTACAAGATCAAGAAGATGGCTGGCACACTATACTCCTTAAACACAAATTCTTTTATGCTTTGTTTTATGGCAGTGTGGCTATTTCAGGATTTTTTTACATTAAAGTTTTAGGGTAAAAATATTAGGCCCCTGAATGACAAAATTAACTCTACTATGAATTTCTCTTCAAGCTCCACACAAAACACATGGGGGGGGGGGGGGAATCTTCCTCTGTTACATTGTTTTTTTGTTTTCCTCTGTTACATTTTAGCTTCTGTATTTCTACACCCTTGTGAATACTATCAGAGTGCACCCATTATTCTTATTTTGTTGATGCTGTCAGCCTTCTCTCTGAATGAAAAAAAAAGTATAGCGATTCTGAGTTTCAATCAACTGTATTATGAACCTAATGTATTATGTAATTACATTCCTAAGGGCAGCCTCTAAAGTCTAAAAACACCCCTGAACGGCTATAAAATTGAAAAGATTAAGAATTGGCTCCCACTGCCCCACCTGGCAGAAGTAACCAGGTGCCTGAGAACAGTTTGCGGTGGGGAAAGCTATTCTCTTAGGTAAAGCAAGTGACAGAAGTTAAAAGGACTCCTTCCTGCAGAAGACTAAAGAATGGGGAAGAAATTCTGAAACTTTTGATTGGAGAGTATGAGAGAAACCAATTTTGTAGAATAAAATTTTTTTTTTCTCCCGTAGGAAAGCCATTTCTAGCTATCAGAATAGAAAGAGGCTCTGTCCTTGTCATTTCTTGGGAGCAGTGACTCTCACTTTTGTCTTGATATATAGAGCCTAACACATAGGACACACAGTATCCAATGGAAACTTATCGATGGATCAGGGGACAATTTACTATGTAACCGTGTGTAAGTTACAAGGGCTTTGTTCTTTGTCTTTTACCTCATCTGAAAATGGGAAGCAACAACAACAAAAGTAATCGGGAACCTTAACTCAGACTAATGAGCTCAGCTGGTAGGCAGCTTGTCTTAGATGATTGAGCGTCGGACTTGCAGTCAGAGAAACCTAGATTCAAATTCGACCCAGGGCACACAGTGGTGGGCAAATTCCCGAACTGTTCTGAGCCTGTTTCCTTGTCTGTAAAACAGAAATAGAAATAACTGTCTCCCAGCCCTGCTCTCAGATGATGTGAACAAAGAGCTTTGGAAGCCCTTAAAGCCTAGGTGGCAGAACCGTAAAGCATTTTGCAGTGTGCGGTTTGGGGACTAACTGCAAAGTGTCAAGACAATGTACTGTGAGCGGTGCCATCTTAACCCACCCCAGGAATCCCACCTCAGCTCCAGTACCATCTGCTTCTCCCCAGAACACAAAGAGCACCTGCTCATCCATTGCCCCAGGGCACGATTGGCAGGGCAAGCTCACCAAATCTCAGAGCAGATGCTGGATTCTCCCGGACACTTTTTGGGCGCAGGGCTGGGTCCACGGGACTTCAGCAGACGCCGCTCGAGCCCAGTGTCGCCCATTTATTAAGGCCCAGGTTTGAACTGCCCCACTCCCCTCCTGGTTCCCCCTTAATCCCCTGATGGCCCATTCATCCCCACAGAAGTCCGAGATGAGGGAAGTAGGCTCTTACCTAGAGGATGCGCTGGGCTCCGGGTGCCCAGCGGGGAGCCGAACAAGTTGAATCCCAAGCAGGCAAGCAGGAGAAGACGTGGCCCCATTGTCCACAGCGGACCCCTTTCCTTCCCCGCTTTGTCCGCGGGTGGCTCGCCTCTCTTTCCTCCTCGGCAGCCCAGGAAGGAGAGGAGGCGGACTCCTTGGTCCACTCTGGGTCAGCTGCAGAAGGAAGGCTGGGAGCCCAGCAGCGCCCTTGGCCTGCTTTGGGTCCCTCCCGCTTTCCTCTGCCTCTCCGGCGGGGTGTGGGTCTGTCGAGCAGACTCGAGGGTCTGTCCCAGGACGCGCCCTCTTCCCCCACGCAGCTGGGCGGCTCCTGGAGAAAGGCTCAGTGAGCAGCCCTGCCTCAGTGGGGCGGCGCTGATTGGAGGCGTGGGGACCGCGCTGGGGGCGGCAGGCTTTCACAGTCCCTGGAGCCCCCCGGCGGGCTCAGCTTCCCCAGCTATTTTCATTTCCTTCCTCCGCTGTCCACTGGCTCCCCCTGGGCTGCTTCTCCAGGCTTTACTGCGAGAGGAAGAAGAAGAAGGTGCATCTAGTGCCGTGCTCACCCCGCAGGCTGGGGCCCTTCTCTGTTCCGCTTTCCCGCTTCCCGCTGCTGCTGCTGCTGCTGATGGTTCTGCTGAGGCTGCTGCTGGAGGGGTCGGGTCTCCTATCTGCCCTCCTCCTTCCTGCCCCCGGGAGGCCCCCTGCCCCTGACGCCAGGACTGAGCCAGCTGCAGTCAAGTAAGGGAAAAATCAACAGGACCTTTCTGGCCCACCCCCGCTTGGTTCAGGGGCTCCGCCTGTGTGTACTTTGTGACCCTGTGGCTCTGGTTGGAAAGGCAAAGAAGTAAAAAAAATTCGCATTTTAAAAATGTACTTCTGGACACTAGGTCCATGACCTCCACCCATGATTCTTCATGACAAAGTACACATTGGGGCGAGGGAAAGAGGGCTCAGTTCGTAAAGTGTGTGTGTGTGTGTGTGTGTGTGTGTTTTAAGTCAAGAAGATAAGGCTGAAAAAACAGTGTACTTTAGAGAAAGGGCAGGTTTTGATTAAAAGGAGCCCTTTGTAATGGTTTTTAGGCAGTTAGTGGAAACTGACCATTTTACTTAATAGGAAACATGTTGCCCGTTTCATGTACTTGGGTAAATCATGTGCTAAGGATGTTCTTGCTTATTCACAAGCAGTCTGCTTTTTGCTCCAAGAGACAACCAAACACTGTCCCTCAAACAACAGGGTCTAACCATCAGGTTTCCCTTCTATTCCTTTTTCTACTTTTCACAAGATCCCAGATTGGCGCTTCCAGATCTTCTAGTCCAACTGCTCATTTTACAGATAAGAAAAGTGAGACCTTGTAGTGAATTGCTCAAATCACACAGCTAGTAAATGGCAAGAGTGGGATTTTAACCCTTTAAACCCCTTTCTGATGCAAAGATCAGTGCTCCTGCAGAAATACCATCACCTACTCCTGTACAACCACTCAGAGCCGTGGTTCTCAACCTTCCTAATGCCGCAACCCTTTAATACAGCTCCTCATGTTGTGGTGACCCCCAACCATAAATTATTTTCGTTGCTACTTCATAACTGTAATTTTGCTACAGTTATGAATCGTAATGTAAATATCTGATATGCAGGATGTATTTTCATTGTTACAAATTGAACATAAAACCCACAGGTTGGAAACTGCTGGTCTATAGGAAGTGTAACTGGTAGAGTCTCTGAGGGAAGGTGCTGAGATTAAGGGGGGCTGAGTAAGGTTTCTTGAAGAAACCTAGAAGAAAGTGATTCTTCTTTTAGCTAAGACTTGAAGCCAGGAAAGCTAGGAATGGGAGGTGAAGAGGAAGAGAATTCCAGACCTGAGGAACAGCCAGGGAAAATTCTTGGAGCTAGAGATTGAGGAACAGAAAGGAGGCTCCACAGGACGTTGGGAGAATGGGAAAGAAAGTATAAGAACCCTGGAAAATACATAGGGCGCATTTTGTTGTTGAGTTCAGTCATGTTTTCAGTTGAACTCCTCACAGTTGGCAATTAATTAAGGTTTCCTGAATGATTAATTTGCCCATCATCTTTCTCACTGATAGTAGGATATTTTTATTAATTTACTTCAGATTATGGAGACACAAGTAATTTGTTATTTTCTCTGTTCTCTAATGGAAATTAAATTTCAAATGATTCACAAGTAGCACCCTAAGGTCCCCAAAGTGCTTTCCTCACAATAATCATCCCAAGGCTGCTCATTATTAGTAGCTCTTTTTCTTTTTTAATAAGCAAAAGAATTCTTCTTCCTTTAGAAAAATTCATTTGTGAGTTTACAAGGTAGTAACTTGGGCATTTAGAGGCTTCACTTAATGTGCAGAAGGGAGCATCGGAAACACAAATGCTTTCTCAGCAGACACCTGGGACTCAAATAAATATCCCCTTCCCCTTAGGAAAAAGGGTATTTTTTTTCCTTTTTTTTCTTTTTTTTAAAATTTTATTATAGTTTGCATCATTCATTTCCACAAGATTTTGAGTTACATATTTTCTCCCCCTCTTTCCCCC
>CM053587.1:2306936-2321193 GCA_028646515.1 Pseudochirops corinnae
TCACATTGTACAATAGTCTGGTTGTATAGAAGGGTTGTAACCAATGGAATGAACAATGGAAGAATAAAAGAAAAAAAAAACAAGCATGAAAAAGAACGATAGCATGTATTGCTTCAGTCTCCATTTAAAATCTGGTCTTTCTAGATCTTTCTCTGAATGTAGATATCTTCTTCCATCCTGAGACTTGCAGAGTTGTCTTATACCTGTGTGTTGCTGAGAAGAATCCAATTTATCAAAGTTGGTTGTCACACATACGATGTGTCTGTGATTGTGTATGTTTTTCTTTAAAACAAAAAAATATTAAAAGCTTACATTGAACACCAAATAACCTAACTAAACTTGTTCAGTAATAATTTACATTTAAGCTAACTAGTTTTGTCATGTAAAGCATGATAACCATTATTTGATCACTCCAAGTTCCCATGAGTTATCTTTGCTTGTCCATATCTCAGTCATTTTGAGGATGTTTGTCCAGGCATCCCGTGCTGTCTTGGAGTGTATTTTATGAGTAAGGATCATACTAGACAGGAACAGGAAGAGGATTCAGATGCCATTCTAGGGAAATGGACTTTCAGTGTTTCTGTTTTTAGACACACTGATATGTATAGAGACGTATTCAGGGTCCTGTGTAGTTGATAAGCAGCAGAGGACAATGAGTAATAAGGCTTAGGTAATTATTTCCACTTAACATTGCTTTAGTGTAAATTGCTAGGGAAAGTTTGTGCTGGCTTCTAGTAGGGGGTAGGTATCACCCAATTAATATTAATTATATATTTTAAAAAATCTTTCTTTTGTCCAATTCTCCTGGGAATGATATAAAATGTATGTATGTATGTATATGCAAGCACACATACCTACATATCACACACACACACACACACACACACACACAACACACACACACACACACACACACACACACACCCAGATGTAAAGGGAAATGTATGCTAAGCTAACATCTACAACAGACACTAACTTTATACTTTGTTGGTACTATGTACACAGAGAGAACTTTGGTTAAAAAAGTGCTATTTGTTATCTTGTGGAAATAAATGTTGAAAACTAAAAATAAATAAATACATTCTTAAAAAAAGGTGTTATGGGTTGGGGAATGGCTATGCAAATTGTTGTACATGAATGTCATAGAGCATTATTATGTTTTAAGAAATAATAGACATTAACATAGAGAAATATAGGAAGATTTATACAAACTGATGAAAAGTGAAGCGCAGGCAAAAAAGTAACATGCACAGTGACTGCAACAATGTAAATGGAAAGAACAACAGCGAAACAATCAAAAGTGAATGTTTCAAAATTCTAAAAGCCAAGCTGGGCCCCAGAGAAAGGACAAAAAGACACTTTCCCCACTTCTTTGCAGAGGTGGTGTCGGGGTCCACAGGTGTGGAGCATTTCATATAATGTCAGACTTTTCCAATATTTGATTGATTTTGCTCAAAAATGTTTGTTTTAGGAGATAAACTACTTTGGGAATGGAGAGGGAAGAGAGATAGAAATATAGGTGATGTAAAAACAAAAGCTATCTGAAGTATGGCGTAGTATGGTGGTGAACTTGGAGTCAGGAAGAGCTGGGTTCAAATCTTAACTCAGAATTTTTTTTAGGCAAATCATAACTTTTTTCTATCACACTTTTCTTATCTGTAAAATGAAGGAACTGGGCTCACAGGACATACTTTGCATCTAGTTCCAAATCTATATTGTATCTAGTTGAAGAAGATTCACTCATTCATTTCTTTGTTTATTTTTTTGCTAGTTTGCTTCTTTGATTGAATCTCACCCCAAACCTATGCTTAAGACCATTAGGGGGTGCAGTTACCCAGAGCCTCAGCCTTGTGGGTTCCAGTTCACTTGCTCGGAGCAATACAAAAGAGGAGGAAAACATGAGGGAGGAAGCACTTTGGTGGATTAGAAGAGGGATGGGAACTTTATGGTACTTCTCATCTTGAGGACCATTACAGGGAAGAAATGCAGGCTCTTGATGCCAGCCCCCTAGGTGCAGGGCTCTGGTCACCCCACCCTGGTTCTCTTTTTGCTTCTTTGGTAGAGAGTGCTTCTGCAGTAAAAGAGAGCGAGTTCATTTTGATCCTTATTTGACACAGCTTAGTGAGAGGGCATTGTCTACCCCTTAGGAATCCTTGACTTTTTACAACCTCCCCTCCCCCCACCTCCCTGGCTGTTCTGTTGAGCAGGCTGCCTGATGTTGCTTTCTTTTTGCTTTAATAGCTTCTAAATAGTGAGTTATTAAAGGAGGGGCCAGCAAGTGAAGGCTGGAGTTACCCTCTAAATTAAAGCAAAAGGAAGGGAAATCAAGCCAAATGAAGTGTTTTGGCTGACTTTAGAATCTATGACCTCTTTTTGTGCTGATTGATGTGACAAGTCCGCTAAGTTTTGAAACTAATATATCCGGTAATTACTCTCAGTGCTCATTGATTTGTCTGATGATTTAAAAAATTTTTTTGTTTTGCTACATTTTGTTTTGACACAATGAATGTGCGAACAAATCCTTATAAAAGCAGATTAGTTTATGAGTGTTAAGACAAAGGAAGGACATACTGCACACCCTTTAACTCGACAGTATAATTACACTGACTATTGTTATATTTTTGCTAGATTACTTCATTGACTCACTCTCACCCCAATTCTGCTTTGTGCCTTCCTTGAATCAGGGGGTGTGGTTCCACAGAGCTATAGCCTTTTGGGGTTTGGTTCAATTCAGTTATTCTGAGAAATATCCAAGAGGAGGGAAAAAATACTATTTTGGAGACAGCTAGATGGCTCAGCTGTGCCTGGAGTCAGGAAGACCTGGGTGCAAATTCAGCCTTAAACACGTACTATCCGTGTGACCTGGGAATGTCACTTAACCTCTGTTTGCCTTAATCCATTGGAGAAGGAAATGCAGAGCCACTCTAGTATCTTTGCCAAGAAAACCCCATGGACAATACTGGCACACTGTGGTGGATGGGGTCAGAGAAAGTTAGACATGGCTGAACAATGACGGCTGGATTTAAGCAGTCTTGTTGCCTCTCCACATCAATTTTATTTACCTTGTTGTAGTCATTGTTTACACAGTTCTCTTCAGTCTGTATCATCCTTTCAAGTAAGTTTTCCCATATTTCTCTGAATCCTTCACGTCTGACACGTCTGTCATAGTTACATGTGATTACATTTTTATCTCATGATATCTCCAGCAACTTCCCCATCATTAGGCACATATTTCATTTCCAGATTTTCATCTTGACAAATAATGGCACAATTAACATTTTTGTACATTTGGGTCTGTTCTTGTCATTAAAATTCTTGGAATATCATCCCAATAAACAGGATCTCTAGGTCAAAGGGTATGGACAGTTTAGCTACTTTTCTTCCATAAATTGTTTTCTCTAGGAGGGTTGGAACAATTTATAGCTGTACCCCCAGTGAATTAGAAGGCCTGTGTTGACTCATATTCTTGTCATGAATTCTCTTGACTCAAGGTTTGTGTTGGCTCATATTCTTGTCATGAATTTTCTTAACTCGAGGTAGAAAGTAAAGCTTGCGTGAGAATTTACTTTTGAATGCAATATATAATGTTCTCTCTCTCTCCCCCCCCCCCCTTAAAATCCTATAAGATTTTCCATTTCTAAGACTTTTCTACTGGCACCAAAGAACACATTGGCAGCAATACTTGTAAGTGAACTTTCCCCTCATACCTTGTTAAAAGACCTTTTATTATCTCTGGCATGACCCCTTTGTGTTCTTTCTCCAGGCCTGGTGACTGCCTTGGGCATGACAATATTGTCCATCATCCGCTCCCAGCAGGTCAATCACCAGCTTCGTGCCACTACTAAGCTTTGGGTAGCTCTTTGTTTCTGTTTCTCATTTACTCCATTCAAATAAACCTGAGACTAAAATATTCTGTCATCAGGCTATGGTATTTAATATTTAGCATTCTATGGTATTTAGGAGTCATTTAGTTAAAAGTCACTTCAAAACCCTGATATGTTTGAACCTATGAATTGGCTTTAGTGTCATGTCTTTCAGCCAGATTAAAAGAACAGAGCTCATAAATGTTATATGTTGAGAATGCGTTTTCTGTGTTGCAGGGGAAAAAACCTGGGTTCAGAGTACCTGGGTTCAAATCCTCGCTGTTTTTCATTTGCTCCATTTAGATAAACCTGAGACTTAACATTGTCACCAGGCAGAGCTTCTGTTCAGTTGTTTTGTTGTATCTGACTCTCTGTGAACCCATTTGGGGTTTTCTGGCAAAGATACTGGAGTGGTTTGCCATTTCCTTCTCCAGCTTATTTGACAGATAAGAAATTGAGGCAAACAGGGTGAAGTGACTTGTGCAGGATCACAAAGCTAGTTAGTGTCTGAGGCTGTATTAGAACTTAGGTCTTCTAGCATCTCACCAGTCAGATTGACTAAAATGAGAAAACAAGAAAATGACAAATGCTGGAGAAGATATGGGAAAATTGGAACTCTGATGCATTGTTGGTGGAGTTGTGAACTGATCCAATCATTATGGAGAGCAATTTGGAACTATGCCCAAAGGACAATAAAAATGTGCATACCCTTTGAGCCAGCAATACCACTTCTAAGGCTGCATCCCAAAGAGATCACGCAAGTGGGAGGAGGACTCATATGTACAAAAATATTTATAGCAGCTCTTTTTGTGGTGGCAAAGAATTGGAAATCAAGGGGATGCCCATCAATTGGGGAATGGTTAAACAAACTATGGTATATGAATGTGATGGAATACTATTGGGCTATAAGAAATGAAGAGCAGACAGACTTCATAATAACCTGGAGAGACTTGTATAAACTGATGCTGAATGAGGAGAGCAGAACCAGGACTCTGCACACAATTACAGACATATTGTATCTGTGATGACTAACTCTGATAGACTGGGCTCCTCTCAGCAATGCAAGGTTAGAAGACAACTCCAAAAGACTCATGATGGAAAGGGCTGTCCACATCCACAGAAGGAACTGCAGAGTCTGAATGCAGACTGAAGCAAACCTCTCTCTCTCTCTTTTGTGTTTTGTTTTGTTCTTTCTTTCTCACTGTTCATTCCATTGGTTATAATTCTTTACAACTTGACTAATATTTAATGTGAAGGTATTTGCAGATCCTATATTCGATTGCATGCCGCCATGGCAGGGGATGAGGGGGAGGAGGAGAGAGGAGAAAGATGGGGAGAAAATTTGCAACTCAAGGGACTGTGGAACTGAATGTTGTAAACTAAAAGTAAATAAATAAATTTAATTTAAAAAGAGAAAAGGCATCTTTAATTCTCCATTTGATTAGCTCCAAGTAACTAGTCAGAGTCAGAGCTCTGGCAAAAATCAGTCTCCTGTTCCTTCACCTCTTTGTTCTCCAAAATACAGTCCCAGTAACTGCAAATTCCGGTGGCTAACTCAATTTATAGAGACAAAAGCTCTCCTGACTTTAGGCACCCATGGACAAACAAGGACAGAAAGAAGTTGCGGAATTACTGCTTTAGTATCTATGCTGGGGGTGGATAGCAGCTTTAGGAACATGGTATCTCTCCTGCCCTTCTTCAGACTGACTGGCCCACACACCCTTGCTGTATCCTTTGGTGTTTCTGTTTTCCCACTTCCATGTGACTTCTTACAGCCTGCCCTTATCTCGTTCCATGCATCTTCTCCCCAGCTTATTAGGGCCCTGGGTTCCTCCTTACATCTGGCATCTGCTTGCGTGTGCTTAAACTGACTTCTTCTGGAATTGTCCCGCTGCCTTTTCTGAGTCGCCTGTGGGCAGGGCTAACGACTTCTTGACCAATGTCGTTGCTCCTTCCCTAATTGACTCGGGTTAATTCCCATTTCGTAAAGGAATTGCAGGGTAGCTAAGAATGGTTATTATTCATATAGTACCAGGTGTGCCAGGTGCCTTACAAATATTCTCTCATTTGATCTTCACAATGACCCCATGAGGTAGGTGATATTATTATCTCCATTTTCTAGTTAAGGAAACCAAGGCAAGCAGAGGTTAAGAGACTTGCCCAAGGCCACATTGCTAGTAAGTGATTTGAAGTGATTTCAGGGCCAGCATTCTATTCACTGAACCACAAGCTGCCTCTAAAATTGCCTGGTTGGTTTGTAATAGTTACTTTATCACCTCAGCATGGATCCCTCCCTTTCTGTGATCAGCTCAGTAACAACATGCAACACAGACAGAGTGGGTGGTGGTGCTCCTGTTGATGTGAACAGGACGGTGACCTCTGTACTTTCTTGTCACTCTGAGCCTGTATCTCTGATCCTTGTCTCTTAAAAGTTTGTTTTACTTTCAATTTGCCCTTCAGTTCGAAAAGGAACTGGTTTCTCTAATTGCCTTGATTGTTTTTTGCAGTGCTAATTTGTGTTTGTTCTTAGGAGAAACATCACCAATATATCTGCCACCTAGAGAGGAGCAAGATTTTACAGCCATGATTCACATCTCCCAGAACAATCTCGTTCCAATTGCTGGAAACTTCCCAGATGGGGGCTCGAGATGAATAGAAAAGACTTTATTGATTCCTACTGTTGTAGCTTTTTTTGGTACTGTCCTTTCCATAGTACAATCCCAACTACTTGGTCTAAGAAAGCCAGAGACTGACTTTGGGGAATTCAAGAGGATTCAAAGAAAAGCTGATGGAGGAAAAGGAATGAAAGAGAGAGAAGGGCTTGAGCTGTGGGAAGAGGAAAAAGAGGGAGGGTGGGATGGAAGGAGATGAAGAGGAGGAAAATGGCTTAATGCCAAATGAGTAAGTGAAGAAAAAGAAATTTAATATGTAATTACTACGTGCAAAGTATTGTGCCAAGTTCTGGGGATACACAGACAAGCAAGGTAGTCTCTGCTGTCAAGAAGCAAATCATTAATGGTGAAAAAGCTTCAATAATTCCCAATAAAACTCCTCCATTTGGTACAAAGCCTTTTGTAATCTGATTCCATCCTCTCTTTCCTGTTTAATATCACTTTTTCCAGTCTTCAGACATAGTAACACACCTGGCTTGTTTACTGTTACATGGCATTTCATCTCCAGCGACACCATACACGGGTCTTCATATGCTTAGAATGCCCCTTTCCTCCCCTTGGAATTCCTACTTCCACTCAAGGATCAGCTCAGGTGCTCCCTCCTCTAGGAGGCCCTTAGTGATCTCCTTAATGGTTAGTTCTGCCCCTTCTCATGCCCAAAATATTTTGTGATTTCTTATGTGTACATGTTGTATCTCCTTAATAGAATATAAACTGCTTGAGGGCAGGAACTGTTCAGTTTTTGTCTTTGTATTCCCAATCCCAAGCACAGTGTCTTGAGTATAGTAAGCATTCTACAAATTTTGAATTGAATTAAGAAGAAAGACTTGAAGAAGAGGAAGGGGGAAAGTAGAAGAGGGTAGCTGGTGTGACAAGGTAAATACAAGGTGACAAGAAAAGGTAAGAGGTTTGTAAGAGAAGATAAAGCAAGTTAGGTGTGGCTGTCAAAATGCTAACAAGGCGAGTAGAGGGACTATAGCAGTTCTACTATTAGCAAGAAGGATGAAGGAGGCATGAGAAACGTACTTCTAGAAAGTATGGAGAGCAGGGAGAACTCAACCACGCCCAACATAGAGAGTGCAATATTAGTATTTCTGCCTCCCAGCTAACTGATGGCTGTGTTCAGTGTAGAGTGGTCTTCTTCCTAAGAGACTCAAGAAATCTACTGGTCAGGTTATTGATGAGAATTGCAAAAATTGAAAAAAATATCAGAATGGTTTTGATGTTGCCTCTAGGATCAAATATAAAATGCTGACTTTTCGAACTCTTCATAGCCTAGCCCAATCCTAATGTTCCAGTCTTTTTATTCCTTAATGCCCCCTCCACATGCTTTATGATCTTGTGACACTGACCCTCCTTGCTGTTCCTACCACAGGGCCCTCCATTTCCCACCTCCATGCTTTTTCACGGACCATTCCCCCATACCTGGAATTCTCTTCCTCCTCACCTCAGTTTCATGGCTTCCTTCAAGTCAACTAAAATGTCACCTTCTGCATGATATTTTTCAGATTCTTTTTAATTTTAGTGCTTTCCCTCTGAGGTTATCTCCAATCTATCCTGTACATAGCTTGTTTTTATAAGATGCTGTCTTAACTCCATTAGGTTTTGAGCTAGGTGAGCTATTTTTGTCTTTTTTTGCAACGTTGGTGCTTAGCATAGTGCCTGACACAAAGAAGGTGCTTGAAAAACGAAGAAGGGGAAAACTGTGAAGAGACAGAAGAGAATCCTGACACATCAGGAGACTGTAGAAAATGGGTGACAGCTTGAGGAGAGGCTAAGGCTTAAGATATTTAATGTAGGGGAGACTTAGAATATTTGGAGCCAATCGGGAAGAAACCAGTAAATAGGTAGACGTTGAAGATTAGAGATGCTTTGGATTGGAATACGAGAAGATGCGAGGGGAGCAAAAGTGCACATGGAGGGGCGACCTTAGTGAAAAGAGCCCTCTCTTTGTGAGATGGAAGGGGATTAGCATCTACATACTGCCCAGGTGCCAGGCACTGTGCTGAATGCTTTACAAATATCACATCACTAGATCCTCACAATTCTAGGCACAAGTATTGTTTATTGTCCTCATTTCATACGTGAAAACAAATTAAGTGACTTTTCCTAGGTCATATGGCTAATAAATGTCTGATGCTGGATTTGAATGAGGTCTTCCTGATTCCAGGTCCCACCTTCTGTGGCACCTATCTACCTCAAGAGGAGAGAGTGGGAAATGATGTCGAGGGGCTTTGAAATGAAGAGGCGAGGAGAGGGAGCTCACAGATATATGACATCGATGTTTTCAGTAAAGATCCTCAGCTGAGCGGGAAGAGGGAAAAGTGTAGTCGGGCTGGAGAGGTTTGAGACAGCTTCTCAGGAGAGTGGGAGAGGGATTCAATTAGGAACCATGATGGCTGGTGTTTATATAGTGCTTTTAAGGTCTGCAGAATGCTTTATCTCATTTGATCCTTAAAAACCTCATAGTGTAAGTGCCCTTAGCACTGCTATTTTACAGGAACTGAGGCTGAGAGAGGCTAAGGCAATTAATTGCCTATGGGGTAGGGAACTTGTGGCCCTCTAGATCCTCAAGTGCAGCCCTTTAGCAGCACTCAAAAGTGGCAAAAAAAAATGCTCCTAAAGGGTAACACTCGAGGACCTAGAGGGTCTTACACATAGTAAGTATCTGACACAAGATTTCCACTCAGGTCTACCTTCCAGTCCCAGGCTTTATCCACTGCACCACCTAGTTCCCCTAATAAAAGGATTTCCTTGCTGAAATGAGGGCCTATTGAAGTTTCACATGAATTTATAGGATAAAGCGTCAGCAGGATCTTGTGACTTCTTCCAACTCCGTTTCATAATTTAATGTGTCAAACAGTATCACCAAAATTCTTCAACCCCTAATTTGAACTTTATTCCTCTGGTACTGTGTGCACGTATTTTGTGCTTCCTGTCTAGAAGAACTTGAGTCTGGCATGCACTGTCTTTTTCTCCGCTATTCTTTCCGTCCCAATTCGGTTTGGATTAGGCTAACATTAAAATTAATCTCTATTCCTGTAAAACACAGTAATTCCAGGAAGAGATGGAAAATTCAGAGACATGTAAACTATCAGCAGAAACCAGTGTAAGAACTAAAATTTGATTCAAAAAAATTGTGAAGTAGATAATCAACATTGTTCCCTATTTGTTATTTCTTTTCAGAGTAAGCCTCCCTAAGAAAATTAAATAATTTTGTCTTTACAATCTTTGTCTTTACAATCAACTTATTAAAATAACTCCACAATCAACAGATCAAAGGACCCTTTACAACTCACTCCTAGCTGGGAAAAATAGTTTGGGGGCGAAACATGCCTAGAAAGGTTTTACCTGACACTTTCTACCCAAATCTGTAGACACCGAGTACCCGACAGGAATCTGAGGATCTGTGACTCAGCTTTATGCCCAAATGCTGGTCTCATAGGTCACTCCCCCTGATGTCTAAAGCCAGTGCTGGCTAAACAAGCAGAGCTGAGCATTTTCAAGGTGAAACTTACCTCCCTGTTTGCGCGCATTTTTCTTACCGATCTCTGTACAAAGAATAACCACAGAAGCGAGGGCCCGTGAGTGTGGAACACGGCAATTAACAACACATTTTTTAAATAGGATGGATTAGTTTTTTAAACCTATTTTCCCTTTCTTTTTTATAGTCTTTATTAAAGGAATGGCTTTCTGGGAGGTGGTGGGAGGACTAGAGTGGGAAATATAGGTATGTGAAAACAAAATATATCAATGAAAATTTATCTTTTAAAAGAATAGGGGCAGTTAGGTGGTGCAGTGAACAGAGCACTGGCCCCAGAGTCAGGAGGACCTGAGTTCAAATCCAGCCTCAGACACTAGCTGTGTGAACCTGGGCAAGTCACTTAACCCCAACTGACTTGCCTGACCTCCTCCAAAAAAAAAAAAGTGTGCAGAACATGAAAATAGCACTACTTAGTGGTATCATGACTCTCCCTTTGAGCAAATACATACAGTTTCCTAAGATCATAGGCCTAGAATTGAAGGTCCCTAGCTTATAGGGCCCCTCCCCCATTTTAAAAATTGGGAAACTGAGGCAAAGACAAGTAAAGTCACTTGTGCAAGTAACTGTGTTATGTTTTGGTACTGAAGGAAATAAATTAACTTTGAAAGTGTTTCCATTTTTACTGTATTAACCTGATCCATCTAGGACATTGAAAGTCTTTTATTTTGTTGTTGTTCAGTTGTTTCTGTCCTGACTCTTTGTGACCCCATCTGAGATTGGCATTTCCTTCTCCAGCTCATTTTACAGATGAAGAAACTGAGGCAAACAGGGTTAAGTGACTTGCACAGGGTCACACAGGTAGTAAGTGCCTGAGGCCACTTTTGAACTCAAGTCTTCTTGACTTCAGGCCCAAAGCTCTATTCATTGCACCACCTAGCTTGCCCTTTCAATATGTTTTATTGTTGTTGTTTTTGGTTGTATCTGACAACTTTGGTTGGGGTTTTCTTGGCAAAGATACTGGAGCAGTTTGCCATTTCCTTCTCCAGCTCATTTTACAGGTGAAGAAAATGAGGAGTCTTCCCGACTCCAAGTCCAGTGTTCTATCCACGGCACCACTTACCTACCTGCCCATTTTGATTATTTAGGTCCTCTTTTTTGGGGGGTGAGGTGGTACAGAAGGGAGAAGCAGCACTATAATTTTATAGGTCTTGTGCATTCCTAGGTAGGTGAATTTCTTGATCTAGTAGTGATACCTAACTACAGTTCTCCTAATTGTTTTAGAATTTGAGTTTTCCTAAATTGTTCGCCATTAGATTGCTGAGGAGTTGTGTTCTGTGTGATTGTCTATAATAAGCAATAATGATTTAGTCAATGTTTCGTAATCACATTGAAAAAGAATGTAATTCCTTTCTTACTGTTAGTACTAAATTAAAGCCCAGATAGGATTTAATACTGTTAGTACTGATAGGATTTAATATTGTTAGTACTGAATTAAAGCTCAGATAGGATTTAATACTGTTAATACTGAATTAAAGCTGGGATAGGATTTCATGGAAGAGCAAACTTGAAACTAAGTTCTGTGACTCCCTTGGACACATGGACTAGCTGATTGATGACAGCTAGCAATTATATGGTGCTTCTAGGTTTGCAAAGCTCTTTATAAATATTTTCTCATTTTATCCTTATAACAACCCTGTGAGATTATGCTATTATTATTCCCATTTTTCAGATGAGGAAACAGAGGCAGACAGTGACTAAGTGACTTTCTCAGGGTCACACAGCTAATTAGTGTCAAAGGCCACATTTGAACTCAGGACTCTTCCTGACTCCAGGTTCAGTCCTGTCTCCACTATATCACCCATGTGATACAACTAAGTATAGTCATTTCTTAATTATACAAATGAACTTGAACTTGGACTGCATTGCTGTCCCCAGCCTCCCCCGTCCCCCCCAACAAATTAGCTGTCTTACTTAAGTTTTGTTTAGGTTGACATTAAAATTAATTTCTATTCCTGTAAAGACAATAATACCAGGAAAAGATGAAGAAAGGTCCTTCAGAAGCATATAAACTACAAACAGAAACCAAGATAAGAACTAAAACTGGCTGTTGTTAAAATAACTTTACAAACAAATGGTGTAATTAAGTAACATTTATTTTACATAGAACAATCTCTCAGGAATACATTTTAAACCATTTAGATATTGATTTTATTGCATTACAAAAAAAAAAAAAAAGGAATTCAAGAGGCACAATTTAAGTGTTTGAATAAACTGGGAAAACCCCCGGCTGATTGCTATTCCACATTGCTTCTTTGCCACTTAAATTAAAGGCTTTGAGTAGAAAGGTTTTGACCATGAGGCAGTAGTGCGCTTTTATTTAGTAGGAATAAATCACATAAAATATATACTTTTATACAGAAAATGTTATTGGATAGTATTGTAATTACCTATAAAAACTTTATTTGAATTGCACAAAAGTTCACTTTATAACTGACACCTCCCAGAAGGCAGGGTTTAGTACTAAGTTTATTTATCTAAGTGATTCCTTACAAATAATTAGGCTTTCATTTCTTCACAGATTAAAAAAAAAATCTACGAAGAATTCTAGTATGCAAATGAAACATTTAAAAAATCCTCATAGGAAAATAGCTTTAGACATTTCTTCAACTACTTTAAAATGAAACATAGTACTTGAAAATGCTGTGAAACAGGAAGATTTCATATTGGAATCCCTACACCACAGTATGATCTGGAAGGGTTTACATTAATTCATATTGTATAGCATTCTACTGTAATAGCAGATCATCAGAAAGGCACATGGGTACATTCTTCTGAACAGTTTTGGTCTTTGGAAAAAAATCAAACACATTTCCATGAGCAGTGACTGCAATCATGTTTCAAAACAAGAATCCTGCACAAATGCATTTCCCAATCCATCGGATGCAGAGTCCACGATACATCTGGAAGCCTTCTATTTTACATAGAATTTCTTGTTGAGCAGGAATATAAGAAGGTTGACGTTCACTTTAGCCCTATCAAACATTTTCATTACAGCCACTCCTTCATACTGCATCTGAAGCAAATCCTGCAACCAGAAGGAACATGATGAAATTGCAGCTCTGGTATTCGAAACATCTTCTAAACATGCATAAAGAACTGGGTGGAAGGGTAAGCCAAATTCATCTGGCCACTATGGCGCTTACAGACTTGATGGACGTGAAAGAAAGCAACTCTCTCGACCTTATTTCTTTCAGATCAAATGTCTTACTGACATTTAAATTATAATTATTATTTGCATTGAAATTAATTTTAATGAATAAAGCATCAACATTTTTTAGCTGCTTCCTTCTAAGTACCCATCAGACTTCCTGGCCTGTTCATCATTTATCTTTCTTGAAATACTTGTAGCCAATATACAGTGTATTCTATTCCTCTGCTCCTGCTTTTTTTCTTTGGCATTATTTTATTAAGGTCTTTCCAAATTTCTTCATATCCCCCCCATTCATCAAAAGTAATGGGATTATGGAGCACAATTTACGTTCCTTTTGTGCTTCCCAAGTTATTTAACCATTTCCCTAATGTTGGACATTTAGGTAACTCCTAGTTTTTGGGGGGTGGAGTGGGTAGGAGTCAATTACATACAAGGCTGCTATGAAAATCTCGGAACAGGTAGCTCTTTCTTTTCCCACTTCTGATAACACGTTCAGGATATATTTCCAACAATGGAATTATTGGGAATTATAATAACTTTTAACCAATTTTTTTTGCCAAAATGCTTGCCAAAATAGACAGACAGATAGATGATAGATAGATAGATACATGGATAGATAGATACATAGATACATATATATAGATAGATGATAGATACACAGATAGATAGGTAGACAGATAGATATACAGATATAGATATAGATAGATAGATGATAGATAGATACATAGATCGATAGATAGATAGAAAGACAGACAGACACAAATAGACAGATAGGTAGGTAGATACATATATAGATAGATAGATGATAGATAGATAGATAGATAGATAGATATAGATATAGATAGATAGATGATAGATACATAGATCGATAGATAGATCGATAGATAGATAGATAGATAGACAGACAGACAGACATAAATAGACAGATAGATAGTTAGGTAGATACATATAGATAGATAGATACATGGATAGATAGATACATAGATACATATATATAGATAGATGATAGATACACAGATAGATAGGT
>CM053587.1:2321693-2336783 GCA_028646515.1 Pseudochirops corinnae
ATATAGATAGATAGATGATAGATACATAGATCGATAGATAGATCGATAGATAGACAGACAGACAGACAGACATAAATAGACAGATAGATAGTTAGGTAGATACATATAGATAGATAGATAGATGATAGATACATAGATCGATAGATAGATCGATAGATAGACAGACAGACAGACAGACATAAATAGACAGATAGATAGTTAGGTAGATACATATAGATAGATAGATAGATGATAGATACATAGATGCTTCATGTTTGGTCTTCAACCAGCAATATTTGAATGTGACTTTCTCCATTATGGTAGGAGTGTTGATGTCAATCATTCTTGCCAGCTGGCGGGCTGAGATGGTGCACACACTTCTAGGTTGTTTTTAACTTGTAGCTAAAGAATCAGGGATAATAATGAAAGAATTAATAAGAAAATGAATTTCGGAGGGATTACACCTTCTCCATTAGCTTCATTAGTGGAGCTCCTTCCTGAATTACTCGGACTGATGCCTGTGTCTCTTTGGCCATTTTCTAACTTCTGAAACCTCAGCGCTTCAGGACTTCTAATCATGTACCTAATGCTTTGTCCCTTACAGTCCTCAAAGTCACCTGGAAAAGCTACAGTTTGCTCTACTGGAATTGGGGAGAATGTTCTTAATTTCACTTGGTAAACTTCTTGTGCACACACAATTCCAATCTGAAACTACTTAAGATATGCTTCTAGTCTTAGAATCTTTGAGTGTACTAATTCCATAAGCAACTAATATCTTTCTACATTTAACATTATATCTGATCACTCTTCAGATGGGTATTTAGGCTAGGAAAATAAACAAAGAAATCACTTTCAACTACTGCCTTGCTAAACCTGGTATCTGTCTATATACATACATACATACATACATACATACATACATACATACACACACACATATATTATTTATCCTTAAAAAGACAAATAGTACATTACAGAAATTCAGTTTCTTATATAAGCCTCTAATATTGAAATGTTTGCATTTGTTGATGGTTAAGTTCACCATAAAAAATAAAATCTTAATTGAGCGAAAGAAGAAAAAAAAGACCTTCACAAAAACAAAAGTCATTAATGAAATGAATTCTTTTAAAAAAAAATAAAAGAATGAACCATCTCCAAAAAGCAAAACAACAACAAACCAGAAAAGGAGTTGGACGAGGTTGCATGTTGTCACCTTATTTAACTTATATGCAAAGGAAATCATGTGAAATGCCTCATTGGATGAATCAAAAGCTGGAATTAGGGTTGCCAGGAGAAATACCAACAATTTCAGATATCCAGAGGATACCATGCTGATGGCAGAAAGTGAAGAAGAATTAGGAAGCCTACTGATGAGGGTGAAAGAGGAAAGTGTGAAAACTGGCTCAAAGCTTAACGTAAAAAACCAAAAAACAAACAAACAAACAAACAAAACCTCAAATCATGACATTTGGTCTCCTACTTCCTGGCAAACAGGTAGAAGAAATGGAAGCAGTGTCATATCTTTTATTCTAGATCTCAAAGGTCACTGTAGACAGTGACTGCAGCCATGAAATTAAAAGATGCTTGCTCCTTGGAAGGAAAACTGAAGGGAGCCAAAACATCTGATCCAGGAATCAGGGTGGTCCTTGATAGTTAACTCTGGGTTTTCTCAGTGTTTTTGCCATTCTGTATGGCCAGCACTGGTTTTCCCCTTGATGTAGATGTAAATCGGAGCCTGCCTGATATCCTGAGATCCGAGGATGTGCCCTGTCCCTGCATTACTGCCAGAAGGTGTTAAGCTCTCCCATACATTTGTAGATACTATTCATATGGCTTGGAAATCATCAAAGGACATGATATTTGTCAAGGCCTAAATTGACGTCACTGTCTGGCTTCTTAAAACTGAACAAAGAGTATTAAAAAACTAAGTGACCTATAATTACCTTCTTGGTTTCATTACTCTATAAAAACCTTGCTCATGGTATCAAGAAACAGAATGCTTGACAATCACTCCTGGACCATGATTTCTCACACTTCCATGGGCTAGTGTGTCAGTTTAGAGCTGGCCTAAGAAACCAATCAAGTCATCTCTACAGAAAACTATGGCAAATCAGGATATCATACTAAAAAGTAGAGACCTCACCTTGCTGACAAAGGTTTATATAGTCGAAGCTATGGTGTTTCCAGTAGAAATGTTTGATTGTGAGAACTGGACTTTAAGGAAAGCTGAGGGCTTTTAAATTTTAAAGGAAGTGTCATTAAAGTTACTGAAAGAATACAAGACTGTCTCCTAGACAGTTCTTATTCACCTGCAGCTGAATTTAATATCCAGAAATTTAAAACTTGGAAATCACATGATTTTCTATCCTTCACTAAGTCACTGATCCCCACAGTCACAAAACAAAACAGGTTTTTTTTCTTTTTCTTTTTTTCACGTTTGCCAGCAGTCTATCCAAGTGCTATTAGCCTAGGTATGACTACAAACAAATTAAAAAGACTTCACAAATGAATTACTAGATCTAAAAATGTTATTATATAAGGCTAGTACAATGTAATGTATTTAAGCATTAGTCTTGAGCACTAAATTCAATGTTTTTGAATTGTGGTGCTGGAGAAGACTTCTGAGAGTCCTTTGGGCAGGAAGGAGATCAAAACAGTCCATACTGAAAAAAATTAATTCTGACTATTTATTGGAAGGTCAAATGCTGATGTTTAAATAATTTGGCCACATAATGAAAAGACAGGACTCATTGGAAAAGATCCTGATGTTGGGAAAGACTGAAGGCAAAATGGGAAGGAGATGACAGGGGACGAGATGGATAGAAGTGTCATGGAAACAATGAACATGAGCTTGGACAGACTTTAAGAGATAGTGGAAGACAGAAGTGCTGGCAAACTATGATCCATGAGCTCACAAAGAGCTGGACATGACTGAACAAGTATAGATTAGTATAGATTTCGCCTGAATGAGGTAAACTTTGCTCCCCTAGTCTATAAGCAATTTGAGGGCACAGAGAATTTCTTTTTTTTTTTTTCCCTAAATCCCGAGCTCTGAGCATAGTGCCTAAGAAATGCTGATTTGACTGATTCTTAAGTAACATTTCCTAGAGTGACTGTGGCATTTAACCCATGAACAACTTTATATCTAACAAGAATCCATCAGAGTTTTCTGAGAGATATGCCCTTGTGTACTTTAAGTAGGACTTTTTGAGAAGGAGGGGAGGACAAAGATGGCGACTAAAATGAGTAGGTTAAAAAGGAATCATCCAATTTAAGTGCTGAAAGGAAATTTCCTTTGATAGAACCTAAGCAATTTTCTCATCTCAGGCTTCTGATCTTTGCCCTGGCTCAAGATCAGAAACAGAATCTCTCTTTCTCTCTGTCTCTGTCTCTCCTCTTCGCCTCTCTCTCTCTCTCTCTCCCTCCATCCCTCCCTCTCTCTCTCTCTCTCTCTCTCTCTCTCTCATACTCACCTACAACTAGAGGGGACATTGGAGATTATTGAATAGGATCCCCGTATTTTACCAATAAGGACATTCAATATCACATTGCTGGTCAGTGCTAGAACTGGGACTCTATCTGATGTCTCTTGATTCAGCTCTGTTCATTAGGCAGCTCTCTTTTTCAAACCAAACCTTCCTTGAGTAATTTGCTACCAAAGTGACTCTTCAGTAGAGCCTACCATATGTTTACAAATGGAAAAGTGATTTTTTTTTTTTTTATTGCTGATGGCTTTTTAATAGTCACCTGTTCACGCTTGTACACATGCACCTGTATGTCCTGAACTTCTGGGGTCCAGGTTTAACAAAATGGGACAATGGGAATAGTTAATCCTATCACAAATAGCAAACTCTTGAAAAAAATAAAGCCAAGCTTGGTTTATATTTCAGCCCTGAATGATTTTAAAGGGAAGAAAACAAGACTGTCTCCTAGAGACTTGTTATTCACCTGTAGCTGAATTCAGTATCCAGAAGCATAATCCTTGGAAATCACATGACTTTCTATCCCTCACTAAGTCACCGCTCCCCACAAGTCACAAAACACAACAGGTTTCTATTTTTTTTCACATCTGCCAGCATTTTATCCAAGTGCTATTAGCCTAGGTGTGGCTACAAACAAATTAAAGTTAAAAGGCTTCACAAATGAATTGTTAGGGTTAAAGATGTTATTAGATAAGGCTACTACAATATAATGTATTTAAACATTAATCTTGAGCACTAAAATTTTTGTTATCGCCAAATTCCTTATGGAGTTTGTAATAGCCTGGGTGCCAAGCCGACTATATGTTCTTCTTATTCAAACACCCACAAAACACTCTGATAGTGATTCGATCAAAGTGACATGACATAGCTAACAAGCAGAAGATCTGGGATTTGGACCTAGGCTGCCCTGATTTCAAATCTCATGATCCTTCAGGGACATCACACTTTAGCCCCAGGTAATACAAAAAAGGATGTCTTACCTGAATATCCAGATGAACCTTTTCCATTTCAACACCTCGGAATTTTGCTCTGACTTCAAAGTGACCCACTTCTTCAGTAGGTACGATGTCAAACACAACATTCTTAAACCTTGAGGGAAAAGCATTCATAATACGTGGTGATACAAATCTAGCCTTAAGCCCCAATGACACGAATCCCATTTGATGTACTGTGCTGTAAGTGAACCATATGCTGTCACAGGCTGACACACAGGTGCAGCAAACGACAACAGCACTGAGAGAGAGAGGTGGGGACCTCTAGACCTGCAGTTTCATGTGCAAGCATCATTTTTTTATTATGATACTATGTTATGGAAATGCTTGTTTTATTCCATAAATTAAATATAAAAAAATGGGGGGAAAAGAGAGAAAGGAGAAATGGGTGGGGAATAAATTGTAGTAGCCTTTATGGGGCAAGTGAACTTCGAAGCAGATGGAGGACCAATAGGCAGAAATGGGTAGAGCAGAGTGAGTATGGAGATTGCTGCATGTAAGGTCAAAGCAGCAGAACGATCTACTTCTTCAAGGGGACAGTGAGTAGATTGATATGAGCTAAGTGGAGGCTCTGTACTGGGAAGTGAAGTCGACCAATAGATATTAGAGGGCACAACACTGATATTATGCAAAGAAGCTTAAGAAACGGTCCTTGGTTGTAAGAAGCTTCTAATCTAGTGGGGAGATAAGATGTACCAATGAAATGCTAACCAATTATTCAAAGCATAGGATATGAGAAGTGCCAGCTGGAGGTCACTGAAAGCAAGGAGCACAGGGACTTAGAAGAGGGCCATTTCTGAGAGAGCAAGATGCTCAGCAGTGGGGTTTGAGCTGAACCTCGAAGGACGAGTGAGATTTGGACCAGCAGAGAGGAGGGCGAAAAGAGAACCCTGAAAGAGAGGCAAGAAGAATAGAATAGAGATGAGAAAGCTAAGTGATAGTTCAGTACAGCGGGAGGAGATGATTTTGCAAGGTGAGCAGGCAGAGATAAGAGGGCTAAGGATCTAGGCTCGGGTCAGACTGGGAAAGCCACGAATGCTAGGCTAGGCAATGTAGAGTATACCCTAGTGGGCTAGAAGGGGCCATGGACCTGTACAATTTCTCCTCAAAGGCAGCAGATGCTTTTGAGGGGCCTTTGTGGAAGTAGCTAAGGAGTAACCGGCTCCCTTGCAGTGCAGAGTGCCACTCACTGATTGGCCTGAAGCTCTTCAATCTCCAGCAGGACTCCCTTATCTTGGAGCTTGGCGGCTGTGTACCTCACTGGTTTGGCCTTCTTGTATCTGCTCGCAGCCTCTTTTCCAGTTAATTTGATTGATCTCCTTGTGTTTCTGATAAGAGAGAAAGACTTTCCATCACTCTACGGCAGGCTAACCTGAAGTGTGTAACCTATTAAATGCAGTCATTCCCTGCTTTGCTACATTCAGAATACATTTCCCCTAATACAACAGAAAATCTTCCAACACAGTAACATTTAAAAAAAAATGAACTTGATCATCAACGAACATGAATATTTCCGTTTGCTGAGAACAAGAAAGAAGATTGTACATGGAACCACGGGCTTCTGTCACGCACGGAGTTTTTTAAAATAAAAATGTTTAAATAAAATAATCTAAGTTTGATACATTAGCAACACAGTCATGTTTATTGCATCCTCATTCTGAGCTGTTCTGTTTTCTTCTGCGTATCTTAAAATATTTTCATGGATAATCTTTTCTTCTCTTGTATTTGGCGTCTCTGCTGCTACCCACTCTACTTTAGACTGAGGAAACCAGAGATGGAGCTGTGGACAGAATATAGGTTGGACTTGCAATCACAAGACCCAGGTTCAAATCTGACCTGTTCACTAGTTGTGTGATTCGAGGCAGATCCTTTAACTTCGGCTGCCTCAATTTCCTCCCTTATCAAACAAGAATAATAAGAGCATCTACCCCACAGGGTCATCACGAAGACCAAGTGAGCTAACATACGCAAAGCTTTTGGGAAACCAGCTATTTATTATCATTATTGTCGTTAAGCACATGTTCACGTTAATATCACTATGCTGTGATCAAAAAGACTGCAATTGATCTAGTAACAAAAAAATGAACTTTTCGATGAAGCTCAACTCATGAATTTTTAAAAATGATTCATTTGAAGTAGCTTAATCAGGTGGCTAGGTGATGCCACAGTGAACAGCCAGCCAGATTTGGAGTCAGGAAGATTCCTTTTCCTGAGTTCAAATTTGGCCTCAGATGCTTCCTAGCTGTGTGACCCTGGGCAAGTCAATTAACCCTGTTTGTCTCAGTTTCCTTATCTATAAAATAAGCTGGAGAATAAAATGGCAAACCACTCCAGCATCTCTAACAAGAAAACCCCCAGTGGGGTCACAAAGAGTCAGATACAACTGAAATGACTGAATAACAGACACACGAATGTGCTATACCTTATATGTTATGACATCTAGTAGCTATATTCTCTTGAAAACAAAAATATTAAGTACCCAATTCTGATAGTCATCCCCTACTCAATGGATGTTGAAATCTGACATTTTTGTAACCTCTCCATGAATTAGTACTCAAATTAAAGCTTATATAAACCTTACAAAACGGATACAAAAAATAACATTTCAGAATTTACTTGTCCCTTTTCAGCTCATACTGTAAATGGCGACAGAATGCATGATGATGGTTTACTTTTTTAAATACTCAGTTTACTTAGAACCCAAACACAACTGACTTCCACCACAGGCATCTCTGGTTGTCCTCATGAATGTAATAAAGGCTTCATGAGACAGATAATCTGCACTTACTTTCCTGTTAAGTTGTCTAAACAAGTCTTTATGTAGGTGTCATAATAATTAATTTGATCTTCGAAAAATGCTGACTTGGAATTCAGTGCATTCAGGATCTGCTGGAGTTTCACCAACTCAGCTTTCCGACTTTGAAGGTACATTCTTTGATTGCGGATGTCCTGAGGATAAATAGGAGCCCCCGTTATATGGGATTAATGCAGACACACCGTTCTGAAATTTGCTTTAAAGCACTGATAATTTGGGATTGAAATATAGCTTCCTGAACTAATTTCTCTTATTTAAACTGTGTGTGTATATAAGAAATCTGTAATTTTCTAGAGAAAGTCACTATTTCAACTTCTTACCTGCAAAAAAAAATTATAAGCTGTTTTTGATCTTATATAATAATAAGAAATTGTTAATTACACTTGTAAAAGTAAAGTAAAGTAAAAACACTTGCTACGGTCATTTTCATTATAGGATAACCAGTGGCAAGAATTTTAGAATAATCTTATAAATGGTGTACGACAAACATTATTTTTTGAACCCAGTTGCTATAAGGGAGGACTCTTTGGCAGGAAATATGTAATTTCTCCAGACTCTTGAAAATTTACTACATTTTGTATAAAGGCATTTGGACTGATGGGCGGGGGTCCACTGATCATCATTTTATTCACTTAAGGAAATAAGAACAATTTTATTTTTTGATCTGATAAAACTCCTTTCCCTGGACAAGTCATTTAATCTTGTTTGCCCTGTTTCTCTCAGAGATTTCAGAGGAAGAATATCCATGGTATCTCAATGCCAATTAAGGTTTTAAATTAGGACTTCAAAACAAGTCCTGGAGGATGAAAAAGGCTACTGTCGATAACTGATATGCAGTAGTGACTTCTAGAAACCAATTTTTATTCCTTGTAATCTAATGGAGAGGATTTGGATATATTTGCTTTAGAAAATAGAGGTTACCTTTGGCTGCTTCCCTTAGACACATGGAGTCTAACTCAAAGAGAAGCAACTCCTCCAGGCTAAATGTTGACTTAGAAAACGACAAATTAACATTATCTATGTTGCATTTTATTTTGTTAATCATTTCCCAATTATGTTTTAATCTGGTTCAGGAGTGTTATGGTGGCTTGCAGGTGGGCTGAAAGTTTGACACCAATGTGGTTAGACCAATTTCTAAGTCTTCCTGCGGAAACTTCTAAGATTAGTTGAAGGTACTCTTCGACCACCTTAAATGAGGTTCCTTCATAAAACAGATCCAGTTAGGGTAAAAGCCTTATAATCATAGTATTAAGGAAAAAAATTGACTCCTCTCATCATCCCCCTAAAAAACTCCTTATCTCTTCTCCACAGTAAAGAAGGCCACAAGTCATTCCTGGAGCTAAAAGGAAGAAAATTATAGCCAGAAACACCCAGAGATTCCACAGCAAAATGAAGCTGGGCATATTTTTTTTTTTCTTCATGTCAGAAGCTCTTATTATATTTCTGATCTCTCAACTAACTGATTTACCTTCTTGGATGTAGGTAAATTTAGAAGGGCTGCGGGGAGAACGAAAGGATCAAAGTGCTCCCCTATATAAGGTATACTTTCCCTTATCTCTGACAAACAGACTGCACGGTCACTTCCTGTGGGTTTTTCCCCCTTTAGTCCCACAATAGTTGGAGACTTTTTGTCAGCAAGATTTGCAAGAGAATTCACATAAACCAGCTAGCAGCTCAACTGCAAACCTTTAATGATTGCTTTAGGCCAACGAATCAGACAGAGAAATATTCCCATAATAGAAGTTCATGTAGCATTAATGTCATGCGCAAAGAGCACCTTATCATGACATCATTATAACTCTATAAAGTACTCTTGCTTTCTTGTTTACTCCCCACAACTCAGAGGTACTTTTAAGTGGGGGTGGTCGGTAGCTTTTCAATAAATGTGTAGAGCATGTATTTTCTCCTAATTTGGGGGAGGGCATATACTGGCTGGTATCAATATCTATGTTAAATTGCTATAGACTCTAAGCTCCCATGGAAATCATGGGGTGTGTCTTATACATCTCAGTATCCCTACATAGCAATTAGCCTGAAAACTTGTATGTAGTAGGCACTTGACCAATTTTTGTTGAATAAATAAGAAAGAATATCATTGCCAAAAACCTTAGCAATCTCATTGACAACTTCTTGGTATTTATTTTCTGATGATACAAGTCCATTCTGTTCCAGTATCCGAAGATTCCTCTGAATTTTCCTCTTCTTCTGCTCTAAGGGTAGTTGGCTATCCTCGAGCATGGACTGGTTGTTTTTCATTTCTTCAGGGGTCTTGGAATCTAAAATCGCCTTATTCTCCATCTCTAAGGAATGTTTAAGTTCCTGGGAAACATAAAGAAAGATTTTTGTTTTTTCACTCTCCTATCTTCTCCCTAGCCCCAAAATGTAAATATAAGATGGGGGGGGAGAGTGTGCATGAGGGAGGGGGAGAGAGAGAGAAGACGAGGAGACAGAGGAAGGGATATATAGAGGGAGGTAGAGAGGGAGTTAGGGAAAGAAGGAAGGAAGAAAAGGGGAAAAAGGAAGAAGAGAGGAGAGGAGAAGGGAGGAAAAGGATGAAAAGTGAGCAATGGGCACTGAAATTAGTAAGGACCGTGCCCAAAAAATCTAAAAAGTATTCCTTTTGACAGAAAAAAAAACCCCAGGAGAATAAATCTACTCAATTGAAGCAGGCTTTACAAAGAACTAATTTTATATCTTTAAATATCTGTATGTTGCATGTAAGACGTAGATGCGTATCGACAAAGCCTCCTTTTATCAAGATCAGTCAGAAAAAGTTTGAAATGGCTACCCACCGCTACCACAGCCAAAACTATTTTTAGCAATGGGTATGCTCTTACTCTCTCAAACACACAGTCTTCCTTTCCAGAAAAGATACTAGTTGAAACTGAAATAAAACTTGAAAAGTAATGTGGCTCTATAGAAAATGTGCTTGCCTTAGGAAGTGGGTTCAAATCTCAGCTCTGTACCAATTACTCAGGCATAAAATGAAGGAGGTGGAAAAGATCATGTCTATGATTCCTTTGAGCTCTGAATCTATGGTTGTTGGGTGAAACACGGTTATGGCAGCTTTAGGAAGAGAATGCCAAAATAAAGGCTGAAATCTGGCACATGTTGGTGTTTTGTCAGGATGATTATTGGTGGATACAGAGACTCATAGGCCAGTCATGAGTTGTCTTTGTAGAAGAAGAGATTCCTACAGACTCAAACCCTGATAATATCATGGGCAAAAGTTGAGAGTTTGAGATTTCTAAAAACCAAAAAAGATGATGATAAATATTTCCTGTTATTCACATGAGCAAAGTCCTTCATAAAGCAAAGACAACTGTTTCACCTCCTCACTGAACTACATCCTACAATGAATTATGGGTGCTATTGGTGGGTTATATTTAATTAACTGATTGTAGATAGTTATTAGGTACACAGGATACCATGATATAGGCAAGAGAATTCGCTAATTTGCCAGCAGACGTTTAGGTTGGAAACCACAAAACAGTAAAGGAGAGGAACAAAAATGCACAATAAAAGATAAAAATCTCCTATTAAAACAGCTTTCCACCCACTGCATATTTTGTTTATGTGATTTAAGGAGCAGGCAATTGACTCAAATGTTTTGGCTTCTTTACAGAAAAAATCCCTAAAATAGGCAAGAGTTAGTGAAGGCTCAGGGAAACTGGGAACAATTCTGCCCAACATAAGGAAGTGAACAGCTTCCATTTAATTTGAGTAATTTTTATTACCACATAGTTCCTTATGGCCAGAACAATTTGTGGACATTTTAAACTAGAACTTAGATGGAAGCATAAACTTTATCAAGAACAAACCAAACATTTCAAGCTGTTGATAAAAAGTTCCATACAGAATGGGACTGTGTTTCCGTTTCAAATAATTAATACCCTCCGGACTCAATGGGCTTGGAAAACTGATTTTGAAGTCAACAGAAAAGATTTTGATTTTATGGAATGAATCTTCAGTTATCAAGTGCGCAACAGAAGGAAAACTTTGCTTCATCCAGGATGCTGCCAACCAGAAGTATTACCCAGCATGTTACGAGACCCACAGCTCAGCAGCCAGTGCTCAAAATGATGACTCTAAGGCACTTCAAGCACACTCAGTGTAATTCTACTGCTTTGTTTCAGGGATTGTGTGCAAATGATTTGAAAGGTGCTCACATACACAGGATATGTGTAGCAGCCCTCAGCTGACAGAACTGATTCAGAACTGGAAAGGACCTTCGTGGTCAGCTGACCAAAGTAAGACCTTGGGCAAGTCACATAACCTGCCTCAGTTTCCTCATCTGTAAAATGAAGATAATCATGACACCTACCTCTGAAGGCTGCTGCAAGGCTCAAATGAGATACTATTTGTGGAATGCCTTGCAAATCTTAAAACAACAACTAACCGCTAAGTGCTATGGCTATAATAATAAGACAGTTGTTCTTATTGTTACTGCCATTAGGCTAGATAAGAACACAGCACCACAGCGCAATCTGCAAAAAAACTTCCAAGCATTTTGTATGATGGTTAACTTTCCAGATGTTTTATTGACTACTATCCCACGTCCAAAGACAAAGTACCTGTTCTGGAGTCGCTGGTGTCTCTAGGATTTCTGCTAACGAGGCTCCTGATTGAATTCGGATTACCTCGAGCACCAGCATTTTGGTCCTTGGTAAAATGAGAGAAAAAGTCAAAGTTAGACTCGGAGAAACATGGCCCTGCCGTGGCTATCAGCGCCTCTTTGCTTTTTCTGAGACACTTTACAAATCTATACTCAAAGACAACTTTACTCATTCTTGTAGACATCCAAAGCATTCTGCTTAAAGGGTCCTTCAAGGGTGAGAAAGCTGGCAGGTCCAAGTCTGTCTTTCATATCTCCCTGAGCAATGGAGAGTGGATTGTGCTGAAACCGTGTAAGAGACAGGATCTAGGCTTTCTGGTTGCTTTTGATTTTGATTCCTTTTGGTGTGTGTGGGCACAAGGAATAAGTACAAGTTACTGGGCAGAGACAGGAGGAGCCCTGAGTTTCGTTTTTGTGATCTTTAAAAAAGAAAGCTGCCATCTTCTTTTAGGAGCTGGATCAACCGCAGGCATAATGTACACACGTACACCCCAACATGTGTAAGCGTGTATATCTGTGTCTGGCTATCTGTCTGCAGGGTACAGCGACTGAGCTGGAAAGGACTTTAGGGGTCAGGTAACCAAAGGGTGACCCTGGACATGCATACACATACATGTAAATATATATACGTGTGCCTGTATGCATATATTTATTTTGTGTGATTTATGTCCATATATATCCATATTTATACATACATGTATATGTGTTATGTTTGGTCATTTCAGCTGCATCCAACTCATCATGGCCCCATTTGGGGTTTTCTTGGCAAAGATGCTAGAGGGGTCGGCCATTTCCTTCTCCCACTCATTTTACATGTGGCGAAACTGAGGCAAACAGGGTTAAGTGACTTGCCCAGGGTCACACAAAAGGGTAAGTGTCTAAAGTCATATTTGAAGAAGAGCCTCCTTGCCTGCAGGCCCAGCACTTTGTCCACTGTGCCGCCGAGCTGCTGTGTGTGTATATACACAGACTGACACATACCTACGTAGACAGATAGATGGGTATTTCTAGATCCCCTGTAATGGGAAAAACCATGGCTTTAGGATTCAGACTTGTAGGCCAAGGCAGGCTGAGCAGGTACTAGAACTGCTGGTGGCATGGAAGCTTCAATGAATGGGCATATGTGGTATCAGGAGTAAGGCCAGTCAAAGAACCAGCGTGCCACGCAGAGCAGGACAAGACCAGACCTTGTCCATCTATAGCCGAGTCAAATCAACAAACACCGGTTTAATGCCCATGTGCCAGATCTGACATTTTTTTCAGCTTTTAAGGAAAGTAAAACAAAAGAAACTAGAAGGCAATGCCCTGCTGTGTGTGTACTGGCTTCCAAACTCCAGCTAAGGGTCACACTAAGGTTACCAAAGGTTTGCCGATGGGTCTGGAGAAAGGATCTCAGAACTATTTTGATCATAGAACTCAGCCAGTAAAAAAAAAAAAAGCATGGATTTAATGTTTAGTGTGTGTGTGTGTGTGTGTGTGTGTGTGTGTGTACATATATAAATTTATAAGTTACATTATGCACTGCTGTACTAATATAGTGTTCAATATGAAATGTATACCAAAGGAAAATTTTTAAATGACAGATGAAATAAACAATATTTAAACGTATTTTTAATCTTATAAAAAGTACAAAAACCTTTTTTCTCTCATTAAAATGAATATTTTTATTAAAAATGATAACGGAGGGGCAGCTAAGTGGCATAGTGAATAGAGCACCGGCTCTGGAGTCAGGAGGACCTGAGTTCAAATCTGGCCTCTGACACTTAACACTTATTAGTCGTGTGACTTGGGCAAGTCACTTAACCCCAATTGCCCTGCATTACCCCCTCCAAAAAGCAAAAAAATAATAAAAATGATAATGGAATATACTGAATTATTTTTGTAATCCTAGGGTATGCCCTGGAAGGCAGGGCAGACTTGTGGCTAATAATTGTCAGTTATTAGTTAATTTGATGAATTAGTAATTAATCTGATCGATGTATCTAGACAAACATTTAAAAAAAAATAAAATTAAAAGATCTACACCATACAGCGAGGGTGAGTATGTCGGGCTGGGAGAGGGGTAGGCAGAAATTTTCCGGAGGCACCTACCCATCTCTTGATGTGGGTACCCGTATCACAGATAGATAACTCTACGTTTGGGTCAACGTACAATACAGAGCGGGGAAGCAGAGAGTGAGTGAGTGAGGACTGTCATGGTAGAGAGTGGGCATGGTGATGCTGCAGGTAAGCCTCATGCTTGGCTATTGCAAGGGGGGGGGGGGGGGGCCTGGCCTATCTTCCTGCCCTACAATTGATCACACCAATTACTACTGGGGTCATAGCATAGTGCCCTTGTTGGCATAGCCTGTCCTCCTCTTGAGATCACCAGACTGCAGGAAGAACTTAGAAAGTCAACCAAACAATCCGTTCCCAAGGTATTTTCTGAGCATTCATGGGGTGGGTGTGGACCCTTGTGGCTGACCTATGCTGTGTGGCCCAGAAGACTGAGAAGCTCCTACTCTGGGCCCCCAATGATGTCTGCATGAAGTAGTTTCTGCTATGTGGGGCTTCAGAATTTTTCTATTCAAGTTCTGAGCAGGCAGCACAACAGACACTTTTGTAGTTTCAGTTACTTTGTATTTCTGTCCAAAATCTGTGATTTTATCATTGTAGAGAACTTTCAGTGTGGAAACTCTCTTCACCAAGGCAAAAAGGCAACTCGTCTTACATAAGTTATTGCGCCACTTAGAAGTGAAATGACTTGCCCAGGGTCACACAGGTACATATCAGAAGCAGACCTTGAAACCAGGTCTTTCTACCTACAGCTGATTCACTCTAAGTATATGTGTATGAAGATAAGGGATATCTTTCCAGGCAGTGGAAAAAGTGGTAGATTTGACATCAGAGGAGATGGGATCGAATCCTAGCTATGAAGTAATGATCTGTATGATTTTTTTGTTTTTATTTTTAAATTTATTTTAAACTTAAATACAAAATAAGAAAAGATGTTCAGCCTGTATTTGATTGCTTGTTCTTCCAGTGCGGGTGGCTGACGAGGGAGAAAGAGAAAGAATCTAGAATTTAAAGTTCTATAATCAAATGTTAAAAATATATATGTGTGTATATATATATATGTGTATATATATATATATATATATATATACACTATTATTATTATTATTATTATTAACTACATCCAACTGGGACTTAAGATTCACAGGCACT
>CM053587.1:2337283-2371469 GCA_028646515.1 Pseudochirops corinnae
ATTCAATACAAAACTATACGTTTCTGTCTCAAGAAAACCCACATCACAAATACTCCACATTGTTTTCAAAGCTGTCCAGCTTGTTTTTGCTTCCAGGTAGGTTCCATTTGTTCTCTGCTTTGCATTCTTTTTCTCTCCTCTCTCCCCTCTCCCCTCCAAAGACAACTATGATTAAGTGCATATATATATGTGTGTGTGTATATATACACAAATATGTATATATGTGTGTATATAAACATACATATATACCCACATAGACATCTATAAACATACACCTACATATGTGTGTGTGTATATATATGTATATATATATATATATATATATATACATACACTCATACACATATGTAAGACCATCCTATGCTTATTTCTACTTGTCATCTGTTTCTCTGAAGGTGGACGGCATCTTCATGAGTCCCAAGACTTTCCATGTTTTTCTAAGTCAACCAGATCATCATTTCCTACACCACAGCAATATTCCAACCCAATCCTAGATTGTCTATGAAAGTAACCACACACTCCCCCCCCCCCCCCTTCCTGGATTCCTTCTATTCTTGGCTTCAGAGGTTTTATTTATATGAGAAAATTTTAATGTAAAATAACAAAAATTATTCATTTTACACTTCAACAATGCTCTCACCTTATAATATAGTTTAAAGTCTGATACTACTGAATCTGCTTTATTTACATCTTTTTTCCCTGCTTACTCTGAAGTTCCTGACCTTTTATTCTTCTAAATCAGCGGTTCTCAACCTTCCTAATGCCTTGACCCTTTAATACTCTTATGTGGGCATGTCTGCATGTGGGTGGACCTGCCAGAAGATGGATAGAGGAGCAATGTCTCTGTTCCTAAGGCCATAGGAAATATGTGTTTTCCGATGGTCTTAGGCGACCCCTGTGACTCCTGTGAAAGGTGTCGTGACCCACAGGTTGAGAACTGCTCTTCTAAATGAACTTTGTTTTTTTTTTTCTAATTCAGCAAGATAATTTTTTAGTAATTTAATTGGCAATACATAAATAGATTAGGTAAAATTCTCATTTTTAAAAATTAAATTGGCTTTACCTCTTCATGAACAATAAATATTACTTCAATTATTTAGATCTGACTTCATTTGAATAAAAAGTGTTTTATATTTATGTTCATGTAGTTCCTGTGTCTGTTTGGGCAGGTAAAAGCTCTGTGTAATCTTAAGTAAACATCTTAATACCTCTAGTGTTGGAGCTCAGAGGTGGAGAACCTTCAGCCTTGAGGTTACATGTAGCCCTCTAGATCCCTGAGTACGGCTCTTTGACTGAAGCATCAGGTCACACTCAAGGACCGAGAGCGCCACATGTAACCTCGAAGCTGCAGGTTCCCCAGCCCTGGAATATATAGATGATCTTTGAGGCTCTTTCCCCCTGTAAATTTATTTGGGAGATATTTTTCCCTCCCACACCTGTGGCTTAGGGCAGTCCTGCTAATGTCATTACTTTCAATGACACATATTAGTCCTGGCTGTGCAACTCAAAAGTCTTAGAAAGTTGCCTGGAACAGATTCTTACCTGGTTGATTTAACAGGGACCCCAAACCTCCTTCTCTCAATTCAGACAACATCACTGAAATTCCCTATTATATATTCATTCTTCTGGGATAACACATTACTTCCCCTAGGTGCATAATTCAGTTCATGACTTAAGTGACTTAGGACCGTAGGTTTAGAGTTGGAAGGGATCTCAAAAGCCATCTGGTCCAACTCTCTCTCAATAGATGAGGAAGCGGAGGCCCTCATAGTCACAGAGTTGAGACTTGGGGGAAAATGTTTTTGTGCCTCTAAAGCCTGCTCTTTTATCCACTCTACCAGAATGACTCTCATGTGATAGTACTGATTCAAATATAGTAGCATGATGATGAATTAAGTAGGCAATGCATGGCGAACTAATACCATTGGCTATTGGGTAGACGGGTAAGATCCTTGATCTCACCTTATAGAGAGAGGGGTTACATGAAAAGAAATTCAGACTACATTAAAAAGTGGTAACCATCAAAATAATCTGTTACTGGCTAAGAAATAGAGTGGTAGATCAGTGGAATAGATTAGGTATAGAATAAATAGTAGTAAGTGTTCACATTAATCTAGTGTTTGATAAACCCAAACATCCAAGCTATTGGGGCAAGAACTCATCATCTGACAAAAATTGTTAGGAAAACTGGAAAGTAGTTTGGCAGAAACTAGCTATAGACCAGTATCTCACATTGCTTATCAAAATAAGGTCAAAATGGGTGAATGATTTAGACATGAAGGGTGATAAAAGTAAATTAGGGGAGCATGGAGAAATCCACCTGTTAGAACTATGGATAACAGAAGAGTTTCTGGACAAAGAAGAGATGGAGAGGATCATGGAAAGTAAGATGGATAATTTTTATTATATTAAAAGTTTTCACACAAACAAAACAAATGCAGCCAAAAATAGAAAGAAATCAGGAAACTGGCAAAAATATTTTACAGCAAAATTCTCTGATAAAGGCTTCTTTTCTCAAATATATAGGAAGATGAGCCAAATTTATACAAGTAAGAGTCATTTCCCGATTGATAAATTGTCTAAGGATAGATACAAAGAAGCAATTTTCAGAAGAAGAAATTAAAGCTATCAAGAGTCACATGAAGAAGTGTTCTATATTACCACTGATTAAAGAAATGCTAATTAAAACAACTCTACCACCTTATACCTATCAGATTGGCTAACATGACAAAAAAGGAAAATGACAAATGCTTGAGGTAATATGGAAAAACAGGGATACTAATGCAGTGTTGGTAGAGTTGTAAACTACAGAATAATCTGAAACTATGGCCAAAGGGTTATAAAACTCTGCACATCCTTTGACTCACTATTAGGTCTATATTCCAAAGAGATCAAAGGAAAGGGAAAAGGATCCATATGTACAAAAATATTTCTAATAGCTCTTTTTGTGATGGCAAAGAACTGAAAATTAAGGGGATGCCCATCAACTGGAGAATGGATGAACAAATTGTGGTATATGATTATGAAGGAATATGACTACGTAAGAAATGATGAGCAAGATGGTTTAAGAAAATCCTAGGAAGACTTATATGAACTGATTCAAAGTGAAGCGAGCAGAATCTGGAGAACATTGTATATAGTAAGAACAATACTATAATGATGATCAGCTGTGAAAGACTTATCCATTCAAATCAAGACAATTCCAAAGACCAAAGAACTCATGATCAAAAATGCTCTCTACCTCCAGTGAGAGAACTGATGAACTCTGAGTACCGACTGAAGCATACTTTGCCCCACCCCCAAGATGGCTGATGTGGAAATAGGTTTTACATGACTTCGCATATATAATTGATATCATATTACTTGGCTTCTTTGTGGGTGAGGGAGGGACAGAATGGGAGAGGATTTGGAACTCAAAATTTCAAACAATGAATGTAAAAAAAAAAAAAAGGGATTGTCCCCTTCAATGAGAAGGGAAAAAAGAAAAATGGTAAGATGGTCAGCTTTAGCTAGTTAAGAACCAGGAAACTCCCTTTGGCAACCCTTCTTCCCATGGGAAATCATCTGGTGGACCAGCAGGATGCAATCTGTACATTGTCAGTTGGTGATCCCTACTTAATCAGGGATTAGATGCAGTGGTCAAAGAAATGAAGAATTTTTAGCATAAAGAATAAGCAAGTACTAACTGTCATCAGTATATTCCATGTACAGGGCTCACTTTAAACCATATACTAACATTATTTCTGGGAATGGATTTGCTTACTACTAAAAGAAGTTTTCATTGATTCCTTGAATTAAAAATGGGTTTAATCTTATGTCTGTTTTCATAGTTTCTCCTTGCCTTAAGCTTTAATCCTTTCAAATGTGTTCACATAGACACACATGAAATTATATAAATATATGATGAATTTCTTTACAAATGACAGATGTGCCCAGTCTGTATAAAAACAAATATAAAATATCTTTAGAATAGAATGTCCATTCATCATAAAGGTTTATCATGCTTAGAAGAACATAGACAATTATGATAGCAATATGTTTATATCGTAAGCTCAACATTTAAAGAAATCAACTACTTTTATTTCTGAGAACTATGAGAAATCACATAAGAGATCAAATTTGATTTTCGAAAATTCAGGTTGTAAATCAGATCTGATTACCAGGAAACGTGAAAAATGTAGCACTTTTTTTTCCAGGAGAGAATGACCTCATCTGGTTCCAAGATCCTAAAATACAGGAGAGACTGGGAAAATGTCTGGGAGTGTTTAGTACATAATCCACTAAGAGACAAATGTAGGCAAAAATCTAAAACTAAGATTACAACCATGTGGGAGACTGGAAGCTACTTTTTAGATAGTCATTTAGGATGTTTCTTCCTTTTCCAGTTTGCACCCTAAATTTAAGGAATAGTTTTAGATTATGATCTTTCCAAGTTTAAAAGACACAGACTAAGTATGTACTTTGAAGGATCTATAATGTCATCGTTGTTGGCAATGGGAGAGAAATCAGGAGGTGGTAGTCACAGCCAGAAAAAGACCACACATTGATAGTTTTTTTGAAAGATTAGATAATTTGAATTCAGGTCTTGACTCGAAATCTAGCAAACTATCCACGACACCATTGTTCTCATAACCCATCCAATATCTTTTCATCTTGTACCATTCTTGTCTTTGTTTGTCCATAAATCCTCTTTGGGGGTTCGCCCAGCATGCTAGGGGCCTATTTCCATAGTTTGGCATTGGTCTGCAGGCCAATGGAACATGTAGGCTGTCTCCTGACTATTCCCCCACTGCACCGTGCTGTTAGACTGACCTATTTCCTTTTCAGTTATGCATCTTCCCAATGACCTCCTTCATACAACTTGTTCCATTCATATCACCTTGATTTCCAAATACATTCCTTCTTCCCTACCCAGAGAACCATTTCTTATAACAAGGAATAAAAGGGTGTGGGGGGGGGGGGGGCAGGAGAAGAGAAGCAGTCCAGCAAAACTATCCAACATACTGAGTACATGCAATATTCCACACACATTGGTTGTTGTTAATTGCTGTTATTCAGTCATGACTGACTCTTTGTGACCCCCATCTGAGGTTTTCTGAAGTGGTTTGCTATTTCCTCCTCCAGCTTATTCTACAGATGAGGAAACTGAGGCAACCAGGGTTAAGTGACCTGCACAGGGTCACACAGCTATTAAGTATCTGAGGGTGGATTTGAATTCAGGTCTTCCTGACTCCAGGCCCAGCCCTCTATCCTCTGCACCATCCTGCTGCCATGCTCATACTTCTTTCATTCTGTAGAGAAGGGAAGGGAGGTGCACACTCTCTCCTTTCTACTTGTCCCATGAATTTCTTTACTGGCAACATGTTGCAGCCCAGTCATGATCACACATTGACCTTCGGGTGATGTGCAACTTTGTAGCAATGATTTTGGCTGCTCTTTAGTGATTGGTCTGCATGGAGATAGTTGATTCAGAAATAATTCCCACGACAATAGAGAATTGTTTCTTGTACATTCAAATTTAATCAATTTCATTTTTTAAAAATGATATTGTATGATTCACAACTATACAGTATCACTGGCAGAATACTAGGGTTAAACAGATGAATCTCTAGGGGTTATTCGAAGCACTGTACAATTTCCCATAGGTGACGCTGTCTACCCTCTTCTTCCTGTTTATTTCTGGGTCTGGTTCAGTTGTTCACCAACATCAAATTATATATCATAACCTGGAAAATGGGCAATCTTTTTGGATGGACTCTTCCAAGCGTGGATAATTAGGCCAAAGGGATCATGCATCTCATTCTGCAGTATCCCAGGATCTGATGCTACCAACACAATTTTATCAGCAAACAGAAACATCTGGGCAATGTCTATCTAGAGGGAATCAATCCCTTTTTCATTTAGATTCTTTTGAGACATCCTCCAGGACCATGACAAACACCTTTGCTGAGCATACATCTTCCCTTGTTTCTGAACCATTTAATATTAATAACCGGGAGGTTATAGCTTTCAAAGAATCTCACATGATCTTAACATATAGCTGGGAGACACCTTGTTGAAGGAGAAGCTTTTGAGGCTCTCTCTCACTCTATTGAAACAAACACCTGGATCCTCTGCATCTTTCAGACAGCTGGGTGACTAGAAGGATGTCGTCTAACATCTGGAGGCTTGTGAAAGCCTGCCTGTTCTCTTCTGTAACTCCATCAGAGACGTCCTTGCTACATGTGAAGATTATGCTCTTGGAGATAAGAAAGCTGGCATATGATTGGCGGTTATTGATATTTTCTTGATCCAAGATTTGTTTTCCCCAAGCACTCCATACCCTTCTCTCTATCAGATGAAAGTTTATAAGGGCAGCTAGGTGGTGCAGTGAATAGAGCACTGGCCCTGCAGTCAGGAGGGCCTGAGTTCAAATCCAGTCTCAGACACTTGACACTTGGGCAAGTCACTCAATCTCAATTGCCTTGCTTCCAAAAAAACCCCAAAACCAAATAGATTGAAAGTTTGTTCCTAAGTACTCTTAAAATTGCATCATTCTGAGCATATTAGAAGACTTCTGCATACATGTGGTCTAGTACAGCTGCCTTCCCCAATTATGTTTTCAGAAGTACTATTTCTACTTCTTTATACATCACTGAGGGATTTGAAGGGATGTAAGAGTCCGAGTATAGTGGCTCCATTGTCACTGAAACAAGTATGTGAATGTAATGGAATACTGTTGTTCTATAAGAAATGATGAGCAGGTGGATTTCAGAAAAACCTGGAAAGACTTATATGAACTTATATGTAAAGTCTGATATGAATTAAAAAAAACAACAACCCTATCTCACTCAACTGAAACTGCTCTATCCAAAATGACCAAGGAGTTCTTAAGGGACAAGTCTGATGGTCTTTTCTCAGGCCTCACTCTGTAGCATGTGACACTTTTCACTTCCCTCTCCATCCTGGTTACTCCTTCCTCCCTGTGTTTTTCTGACACTTCTCTCGGTCTGATCGCTCCTCAATCTCTGATGGAAGAACAGCATTCTGAGCACCATCACCCTTTCCTTCTTTCTTCCTTTCCTTTGGTCATCTGAGAAAGAGATATTCTACTCCTTCTTCAGGGCAATTTCTACTTGAGCCTCTGATCTTTTCTTTGCTATCCATACTCCCTAAGGACCCTGGCTCCAGCAGTGAGACTCTTTCTTATACCTCCAATCTCTCTCTCTTTCCATGAAACTGTATTTGGATGTCCCCAGTCCTTCTGATGACTCACTCCACTTCTCTCCTCCTCTTCACAGTTAAGCTGAGGGAAAAAGAACACCTTAACTATACTTCTACTTCCCCACCACCAACCCCTTGTCAGTCAGCTCCAGCGCTTACCACTCTACTGAGATTGTTCTCTGAAATGCCACAAAGACTTTCTAATTTCCATGTGTGTAATATGGCCTTTCTACAGTCTTCATCCTTAATTTCTCTGCTTCGTTTTGCACTGCTGACCATACTCCACTTAGTAGAAAAACTCTCCTCATTTGGCTCTGGAGATACTTTTAAGTGTGGTAGTGTGCTAATGTGGACAGAGAGGTGGATTTGGGAGTCATGAAGACTTGAGTTCAAATCCTACCTCAGCTATCATTAGCTGTATGACTATGGGCAAGTCACTCAACCTCTTTCTCAGTCTCAGTTTCCTCATCTATACAATGGGCATAACAATATGTATAGTATTTTACAAGGGTTTTGTGATGATCAAATACAATAATGTATGTCAAGTGCTTTGCAAACCTTCAAGTGGCTTGCAAATGTCATTTCTTATTATAATCGCTTGGCTGTTCTCCTACCTCCCTGATTCCTTCATGTGAGTACTGCTCAAAGAACTCTCCTTGGTTCTCTTATGGTCTCTCTCCAGACACTTTCCCTTAGCAATCTCATTTCCTCTCTTTGGATCCAGTAACTTCCTCTACACAGATGACTCCTTAATCTCTCCCTCCAGTTCTGATGTCTCTTCCAAGGACCTGACCTATTACAAGTTCCAAAAGGACATCCCCACATGACGGTGTCACCAGCATCTCAAATGCAGTCCTGTCCAAAAAGAGACGAGCATCTTCTGTCTCTAAACATGCTCTTCTTCCTGATTTTAGTGTTTCCGCCAACAGCACCTCCATTTACCCATTCCTCATAGGATCATGGGCAGAGGGATGGAAGGGACCTCACACACTGTGTAGTCTGACTCCTGTGTTTTACTGATGAGAAAACTGAGCCCAGGGAGGTTAGATAACTTCCCCAAGGCCACAGGCATAGTGAGCATCCCTCTCCCAGGCAGGCCCCTTGTGCCTTGTTCTCCTCCACTTCTCATAACCAATTTGGTATAAGGTCTCATTGACTATCACTGCCCTCCCCTTCCCATCTAGCTTTTCTTCTTCATTCCCACTGTCACCACCATAGTACAAAACCTCATTACCTTCTGCCTAAACAATGGAAAGATAACTGAACTTGGAATCACAGGACTTGGGTTGAATCTCACCTCTGACAACTACTGTATGACCTTGGGTAAGTCATTTAATATTTTTAGGTCTCAGTTTTCTCATCTGTAAAATGAAGGGATTGAACTACATGGCCTTGGAGGTCACTTATAGTTATAGCTATTCTCTGAACCTATGACCATCCTTACAGGCTTTCCTGCTTCCACTTTCTTTTTTGTTCTTACAAATTATTTTCCTCATTGCTGCCCGAATAATCTTTCTTAATGCATCAATCTGGTTCCCACTGTCTACTGCATAGAGGTGGAACTCCCTCACCTGTCATTCAAGGCCCTCTCCACACTGTAGGACCACTTGACCAGTTCAGGTTTTTTTTCATATAATCCCACTCCACACACTTTAAATAGTCAGCCACATTATGCTGGGTTTCATACTTCTGCATTTGATCGGATTGTCTTCCATGCCTGGAATGCCCTCTTCCTCCTCCTACTCCCATCTTTGCCCATTAATCCCCACCTCCCATGCATTTTATGTCCTCCATGCAGATTTCTTTAATGTCCAAGAACTTCCCCCTCCTCAGACCTTGCACAGTATGGTTTGAGTCATCAGGCATTTTTTTTTACTTTGCACTCAGTAGGTACATAATAAATGCCTGCTATTTTTACTTATCTCCTTTACTGAACTCTGCATTCCAAGAAGGCAGAAAACATCACTGTCTTGTGCACAGTAAGTGATCAGCACTTAGCAAATAAAGGTAACTAGGGAATATTTCAACATAGTTTGAAGTCTAAATGTCACAACCATGGAGATAAGAACATAGGCCTTCAGCCACTCCATGAATGTACTCTGCCCAAGAGGACCCAAAAAAAAGATCGTGGAACAATGCCAGTTGGGTAGACTGCCTAAATCTGGACTGGGTGACAAGGGAAAAATGCTTCAGGCATGATGACTTACTGGGAACATTCAGACAGCTAAGGATGAGTCACAACCACAAACTCTTTTTCTTCTTTTCACTCAAATATGTGAGAGTTGTCTCACAAGGTTTGGAGTAGCTGTTTTGCAGGGGGGCTAAACTGCACAAGACCCTGGATGTTCTATTGCTTGACAATTTGGGAAGAGAGGGAAGTGATTCTGAGATCACGACAGGATGGTGGCATTTTCTGCTAGGTTAGAGAAGCATTTTGTTTTTGAGAAGCAATTTTAAGCAAGGTCTTGGGAAAGAACACACTGAGAGGAGGGAGCTAAATAGCTTGTAAAAATGAAGACCATTAGTGGGATGTCTTTTAAATAAATCTCACATCATTTAAGCTCAGTATTTAGTGACTGTGCTAGTCTAGGAATAAAATGATATATTCAGGTGTTTAAAGACCATGCTCTGAGAGAGAGGTCTCTGGGTGTACGAACCACTAAGATCCAACCTAGCACATAATCTAGACTTAAGAGGCAGTGCTGGCTTGTACTCCAGTTAAAATGTGGTTATTTTTTTCAGTCTTTTAAGGTTTTAGGATAATTCATAGAATGTTACAGAAGATCATCTATCATAACTCCATTTCTCTCTTTGTCCATATTTTTAAAAAAACAAAACGGGAACCAGTGACATCAAGTTCTTTGCCCAAGGTCAAACAGCTGATCAGGTAGATCATTTCTGTATCTTAATTAGCCATCAGAGTAAGAACGCTTGCTTTCTTTAGTGGGAGTAATATGAGATGGGACAACGAAACCCAGAGTTTAAAGGGCAGAGGGGACCAATGTTACAATTCTGGGTACTAGCTGGAAAACAAGTTTTTCTTTACTCAATGAAATTAGGTTGGGCCCTTTTTCTGTGGAGAAAGCCTTGAGACACCAGATGTGCGTTGAGGATCTTGTCAGGGTATTAAGAGAAACATTTCATTGACCTGTGGCCACTATCATTAACTTTGGTCATCAAATGTAACTTGGGACAAACCCCCTTTGCAGGGTCTGTTCCCTTATGTGTAACATGAGGAGGTTTACCTGATGCCTTTCCAGCTCTGCAGTTCTGTGGCTATTGAATCAACAAAAAAGTTAGTGGCTCAAACTGAAATTCCCTATTCATCCAGTGAATACACAGAATATCTAGTCACTGGATCTAGATGGCTCTGGAGGAGAAAGTGAGGCTAGTGATCCTGCTTCCTCACTCAAATCAAAGTCAACTGGAAGTCATATCATCATTTTCCTGATACCACAGTCCTCTTAGAAAATGAAGGACAAACACAACAACACAGAAAAGAAAGGTGATCACAAGATCCTGGAATTTTAGAACTTAAAGTAAACTTAGAGATTGTCATGTCTAATTCCCTCATTTTTTAGTACTAAACACAAGGGAAGCTGAGTCAGCAGCTCAAGGTGACATGGACAGAGAGAGGTAATAAGCAAGCTAAATTTCTTTTACATTCCAATTGGTGGCCACCAAACCCTTTTGTTGACTAAATCTTCCTCTTGGCTGTGATGGATGTACTATTATCAGTTATGGCACAATGAAGTGCTTTGTAATAATTTTCAAAGGGTAACTAGGTGGCACAAGGGAGAGACTGCCAGGCCTGAAGTTAGGAAGACTCATTTTTCTGAGTTCAAATCTGGCCTCAGACACCTACTAGCTATATGAATGACCCTGGCAACTCACTTAACCTCATTTACCTCAGTTTTCTCATCTGTAAAGTGAACTGGAGAAGGAAATGGCAAGCTACTTCAGTATCTTTGCCAAGAAAATCCCAAATGGACTCATGAAGAAGTAGACATGACTGAACAACAACAATTCAAAAATAATTTTCATTGTTTACTCCAGGATTTTTAGTGGCTGTTAAATTATGAAATACACCAGGGTCTCTGAAGAATTAAAAATGAGCCCCATTACTTGGAGGTGAGATGCAGTATGGTGTAGGGGATAGAAAGCCTGCCTTGAAGTCAGGGAGAGCTACTGGACTTGAGTCCTGCCTCTTATATATACTGTTTATGTGATCTTGGGCAGGTTATTTAACCCTTTGGGCCCCTAGGCGACTCTCTTAAAGATTGGAAATTACAGAGGAGGTGCCAGCCTGAATCAGTAAAAGGAATTTTCCTGTGCTATTTTGTCACAGATCAGGAGCCCCCTGAAAAAAATCTCTCAGGGAACAATGAAGAAAAAGGATGTCATCAAAGAAACATATGATTGAAAAAGAAGATGAATTGGTCTTATGACAAGTGAGAGATAATAGTGGGTATCCTTGTGCTGTCAAGATAAAATGAGGAAGGCCCCCTCCCCCGAGGGTGGACCCCCTTTGAAGAACTTATGGGAGGAAAGGGACACGAATCACACCGGCAAAGATGGCGGCAGCATCCACATCAGTACAATGACTTAGAGTGTTCTAGTTAGAGTATTCTGGTAGCCATCACAACCTACTCCGACAATTTGGCAATCAGAAGCATAGAACCATCATGGGCTTAGTGTTACAGTGTTAAAAGGAATACAGAAATCCTGCTCAAGCACCGCAGAGACACCCACAGAGGGATCTATGAGGGAAGTATTGTTTTATTGATGCCTTTTAAGGAGTCATTAGCTGATATACATTCTGCTCTCCAATGCACCCTCTCTTACACCCATGGAAAACAGACAAGCCGAAGTGATCAACAGAGAGATCCTGTCTGCCTCTGCATCTGGGTGTATGTATCTATACCTACACCTACACCCACACCCACACCCACACCCACACCCACACCCACACCCACACCCACACCCACACCTACACCTACACCTACATCTACATATGTATGTAAGCAATTCAGCTCCTGTAGTTCTCTTCCTCTCTGCCAAGAGGAGGGAAATAAGTTTCACTGTCTCTTCTCCACGACCGAGACTGGTCATGACAATTGACGGCTCAGTTGGCTAGGCAGCTAGGTGGCATGGTGGATAAAACAGTAGACATGAAGACAGGATGACCCAGGTTCAAATCCAGCCTCATACACTGATGATACCTCTCTTTACCCAAGTTTCCTCATCTGTAAAATGGGGATGAATAATTGCTTCCCAGTGTTGTTGTGATGGTGAAATGAGATAGCATTTATAAAATGTTTTGCCAACTTTAAAGTATTATATGAATACTAGACATTATTTTTATTATTTTAGTATGTTTTCATTCACATTATTGTGACCACTGTAAATACTATTCTCTTGAGATTGTGCTTTCTTTGGAAAAGAACTACAGTTTCCATTAAATGATTTTAGGATCATAGGATTTAGTTTAAGGGGACCATGGGTCTCATCATCTCAAACCATCTAATTTTTACAGATGAGGAAATGTGAAACCCTGAAAGATGGCTAAGTGAATGATCAAAACAGTTCCCTGTTGCATTCTGGGGAGAAAAGGGGGAATTCTTTGCCTTTGAGATGCACTTAAGCATCCATACATACAGCAAGAGAAGCTTGTGTCCCATACTCACTTTGTTGAAAAGACAAGAGTCCTACTTAAGACTGTTAACACATTAGGAATGGGGGCTCATAAAGTAGGACCCTGAAATTATGAGATGCCAAGCTAAAGTTAGGCCTGCTCTTACCCCATAGAATACAAACACCTTGAGAGCATTATACTTAAAAAAATTTTTTTTGTCATCCTAACCTTCAGGTCACTCAAGGAGTACTGTAGAAAATGGATTTGAAAGAGGATTCTGGGCTCTTTGTGAAGTTTCAACCCATAATACATCTATTCAGTAAATCGAAATAGTTTTGTGAAAAGGTAAATGAAGGTTACTGGCTCATATTAGAAACAACAGTTTAAAAAACCCAAACACAAAAATTCTAATTTAAAAATATGAATTAGTGAATTGACTAAAGTGACTAATGTATGAAGACAATGTATTTTTAAATACTCAGATTTTGAAATATGTCTGGTTTTTTCCCTTGGAATTTAACCATGAGTTAATTTAAATTTAAAATTCACATGTAGTACAGGAAATTTTATATATATTGCAAACAAAAATCACTTACATTATCATGAGACATTTGAGATCTATATCTTCTCCTTTTAAATCATACTTGCTAGTCAGAGAAAGTGAAATTTCAGTCTTCAAGAGCTGATTTAGTGTATTTTCCTTGTTAGGGTCATTGGGATCAACAGCTCCTTCCCCTGTATGAAAAACAAAGATTTATTCTGCTAGCTCACTTACTTATTACAATAGCATGATTACCAAAATTTATATGAACAAGGATTTCTGGGAAAAATAAACTCTTATTCAATTACTGAGAATGTGTTTGAACAAACCATTTTCTCATATATCTATATGAAAATGGCTTTCAGTTTCCTATGGATGGACTTACAGACATTTATCCCTTTGAATTATTATTAAGCACACACACACACACACACACACACCCCAAAACCAGTTTTTAAAAAACCTTGTAATATCTCCATGAAAATACCTTAAAAACCTGATTCTTAATGGCTGAAAATTTTTTTTAAAAGACAAGTTTTGGGGGATGGTTGTGTGTGTGTGTGTGTGTGTGTGTGTGCGCGCATGTGTGTGTGTGTGTGCGCGCATGTGTGTGTGAATTATCAGATAAACAGTGTAATTCCTACAATATCCATTCATAAAATAGTGGGTCTGAATAGGGTTGCCTTATTGTGCATATCAAAAATTTAATGCCACATCCTTTGTGCTATAACTTGATCTGTAACAGGCCAGAAAACCAGAAGAAAACTGGTTATCACTTGACAGGACAGTCAAGCCAGGCTTGCTAAGAATCCAAGCACTCTGAGGGAGAAAGAGGAGCCGGCATCAAACTATCATCGTCTCTCCTAGACCCTGCTAGTGACAGCTCAGGACCCAAACGCCTTCAGAAAAGCAAAACTTACAGCCCAGTGCCAAATATTTCAACATCGTAAATGGATAAGATTTTATCAGGGGAAATGATATTAAGGAAGGGGCATTAGTATCTCTTTTGTTGCTGCTCCCTAAGAACCTGGGGACCCTCCATCTAACCTGCAATTGAAACTTCCATACGTTTTGTCTCTCCATTAGAATGTGAGGCCCTGGAGAGCAGGGGCTGTCTTAATTTTCTATTTGTATACCAAATGCTTAACATATATTAAGTACTTAATAAATACTTCATTCATTCATTCATTTGTTCAAAACTAGCTAAAAAAAAAATCTTACCAAGAAAAGATTCCACATCAGGGACTTCTCCTAGACCTTCTAGCAACTCATTCAGGGGGTCATCTTTCTCAGGAGCAATGGCATCTTGGTGTTCTAATAGCAGCTTAATATAAAAAAAAAAGACAAAAGTCATATGAGTTAACTCTGAACCTGCCCCCAACACTTGGTCCCTCTCCCAGTTTTTTTTGGGCATCGTACTTCTCTTAAATGTAGCTGAGAACCTGAATGTGGGATTGGCATTCAAGGGATGGAAGTAGGAAGGAAGAGACTTTTTTTCCCTTTCTCTTAGTTCACAGGGAAGCAGCCAAAGTAGTTGCAGACACAGGAATGCGCAGCATTGCTATCAGCCCTTATTGTGCATTCCAGCTCACAAAGTTTCCTGATCTAGTTTTGCTACCACCCTTGCAGAACAGTTGTTTCATTTCTTTAAAACTTTATGGATCTAGGTAACATGTGATGTTTTTCTCCATCAGGAGGAAGGTCCAAAACCAGTAGAAACAAGGGACCTAAGCAAAGGGAGTAACACTGCCATCTCTCCTGGTGCTGTGTGTATAAGAATTACAGAACGTGGTGTGAATTGAGTGAGGGGTATGCTACGGAGCTACCAAGAAACTCATATATTGGGAAGGGACCCACGGCCAACTCCTGTTTGCCATGCAGCTTTAGTTTTTGCTAGCAATTAAGAATTGATTAGACTTGAATGCTTCTTCGGTAACAGTTCCCTGTTGCATTTTAAGAGGAATTATTTGCCTTCAGGATGCATGTAAATGAGCATGAAGTGAGGATTTTATGTTCTATCCCTGCTGTGCTGAATACTCAGTAGCTTGTATATGGTAGATGCTTAATAATGCTTTCTGACTCATGAATCCTATCACCTAAAGTGGAAAATAGATAGCTGGCTAGTAAGAAAATTTCTCAGACTACAGAATTTTTATCCTATAAAGAAGTAACTATAGGAGTATTAGAATAATAGAGTAATAGAATATAGATATAACTACAGGATTAATAGCCTATGGTCTGAAAAACAGGGTTAAAAGTATTTGAAAAGTCTCTTGCGGTAGGTGGGTGGGGGAGGTTCTATTTTAAAAGACACACTAGCTTGTCAAAGGCCAAATGGTAACAAGAACGTAGGTGGCGAATCACAATACAAGAATGTCTCTATTTGTATGCTTTCTTATCTAAAAGAGACCATTTGCACAATAGCACTCCTTCCAAACCATTTTTCCTTTTCAGTTTCTGCTTCCAGCTTACCACACAATTGAATCCAAGTCAGTCCCTAAATACACTTCACATAATTTTGCTTCTGTGCCAAATTCCTATTAAGAAGTAACAGGAATAATACTCCACAGAGAGAAGTAATTTACTGGGTTTTTTTTTCAATTCATATACACACACACACACACACACACACACACACACATACACATACATATGTGTGTGTGTGTGTGTATATATATATATATGAAATATACATACACATACATATGCATATATATGTATATAAAATCCCCCCAAAATTAAGAATTAAAAGTTGATTGAACTTGGATATTTTTTTCTAAAATAGTCCCTAGATACAATCTTGGAGGAAGGAATTACTTGCCTTCAGAATGCATGTAAACATGCATACCATGATGATTTTGTCTTCTATCCCCACTCTGCTGAAGAGTCATGCTTAATAATGTACGTACTGCACAACCGCCTAAGATGTGTAATTTCTCCTATTTTGAAAGGATATCCCTTTTCTTTGGGGAATCACCAAATCTCATTGGGGAACCTCAATGTAATGGCAAGTGAAGTAGTACTTTGCAGCTTTTTCAACTATTCAAGTGCATTTGAGCCTCACCCCTGATTGTGTAAAGTCTTTGTTGGAAACATTGTGATGCCCTTAATAGGCCTAAGAGAGTTTGGAGACTTTCCCTGCCCTTAACAGACCTAAGATCATCACTTGGAGCCCATGATAGGAGGAGCTTGCTGAAAGCTGAACAGAAAGGGTAGAACAGGAAGAAGCAGAGCAGAGAAAAGCTGGAGCACAATCTGGGACCAAGCAGAACTGAGAGGGAGAAGGTTTGTGGTGTTGGTACTCTGTCTGTCTCTTCTGTCTGTGTTGATGTTACTTTGTCAGAACAAAGCATTCTGTCTGTTGGCAGAGGACTTTATTGCTGTTACAGAAGCCCTGGAAGAGGACTTTACTGCTGTTTACAGAAGTTCTGGGCCTTTACTGTTGATTTGTGTTTGATTTCTCAAACAGAAGCTTTGTCTGTTGGTTTGTGTTACTTTGTCAGACAGAAAGTGAATTGAAATGATAGTGCCGGCAATATGTGTAAATACTGTTGCAGTTCTGTTTAGCTTAATGTGTGTAAATATAGCTCTGTTAAGCTTTATCTTCCTAGAAACAGAAACTTCAAAGAGCTGTCCCTGTAAGCTAAGGTGTGAAACGGGAGCAGAGAGCTGCCCATGAAGAGCTGGCTATGTGTGAGTCCAGGGAAGAGCTGGGAGTGGCCAACTCATGGAAGAGGAACCTGGAAGAGGAGCTGTAGGGTTTGGAAGTCAGCCTCAAGTTAAGATGAAAGAGGACTTTACTTGGGTACTCAGTGCTGACTGGTGACAATGTAACTTACTGTGACCTAGGGGTGGATGGTGTTTGTACTTTCTGCTGCCCCTTAAGGATGACCGGCTTAAGGATGATTGGAAGCCAACCTCCAACCAAGATGAAAGAAGACTTTTGCTTGGGTACTCAATACTGATTGAGGAGACTGTGACTCACTGAATGATATGTTCTGTTTAAGACTGTGTGGCCCCCTTAGTAATAAGTTGTTATGTTATATTGTTGTGAATGTTGTACTTTAGTTTCTTGAATGTTTTGCTTTAGTTTATTGCTGAATAAATAAAGAGTTCACTATACTATGTGATTAGATCCTTAAAGTTATTCACAGTGGCAGTCCTCAGGAGAGCTGCTCATGTTTGGCTTTACAAACTCTAAGGCACTAGTTGTGTATGGCAACTCTCCCTAAAAACTTCTAGTGTCTCTACTGCCTGTAGGATAAAATGCAAACCCTTTAGTCTGGCATTCAAAGTCTTCCAGAATTGAGCTCTGGGTCATTCCATCTTCATTTCCTTTTGTTCCACCCCCAACAATACTACTTTCCAGTCATATTGGACTACTAGCTGCTCCTCTAACTCATCATACTATCTCTCCTGCTTTATGAATTCGCAAAAGTCATTCTCTATGCCCGAAATGTGCCCTCTCTCCACAATTCTGTCAGTCAGCAATCTCATTTTCTTTCAAGGTTCAGTATCCTTAGGTAATATGCTCCTTTAGGAAGTTTACCTTAATCTGCCTTGCCTCCTACTCCTTCTCCTACCACTGTTAGGCAGCTAAGTGGTGTAGATAGAACTTAGAGCTTGGAGTTAAGAAGACCTGAGTCCATGCCTCTGACTCTTCCTAGGCAGGTGACACTGGGCATGCCACTTAATTACTGTCTCTCTCACTTCCCTCAACTATAAAATGAGGGTAAGAGCAGCATCTACCACCCAGGATTGCTATGAGGATCAAGTGAGAGAACATTTATAAAGGGCTTAGGCCACAGCAAGCACTAAGTAAATCCTTCCCTCCCTCTCTCTCCCTCCCTTCCTTCCTTCCTTCCTTCCTTCCTCCCTTTTCTTCCTTCTTTTCCATCCTTCCTACATGCCTTTAGGAGAGAATGCAATTTCTTTGAGGACAAGTTCTCATTCGTTTTCTTCTTTGTATTCTCAGTACTTAATACATTGCCCTGCACACAGCAAGTGTTTTATAAATTGTTGTTAAATTGGATTGATGGCTATTTCCCTCATCATCATGTAGCCATTGTGTTGAAATGTTCCCAGTAAAAGAGAATATCGTCAAAAGGCTAGACAGACACTCCCCTGCATGAATTAGTCCACAAATTTTTCTTTCTAGAAATTTCCTGCTAACAATACACACCTTCTGATTTTTAGAGGAACTTTTAGAAGAGAAACGAATCCTTTTAATCCAAATTATGCAGCTCATTTTTTCTGCTGGTCACAGATAGCTATGGCAATGAACAAAACTGAAAGGGACACCTAAAAAGGCATTGAGGGCCCCCCAAAGGACTTGCAGTTTGTTGGCTGTAAACATCTATGGCTTGGCAGGGAGAGGGATGGGAGGTATTCCTCTGCTGACCAATACTCTATGGGAGCAATGAGAGCTTCAGTTAAATTCCTTCTATCTTTGCAAGACAGAGGAACCCAGAATCAGAATGCAGTCTATCTCCTAAACCACAAATTTTAGTTCATTTAAAAAAAAGTTTATTAAGCAAAAATAAAATGGATCAACTATGTCTTTTTCTTATAGATGTAACTCAAACCTCACTGACGGGACAGTGAGACTACTCCTGTACACAATGACGTTTCATCATTATACATGATTTTTAGTTCCCTGTGCTATACTTGACTCTCAGTATAAAGGGTAGTCCCATTAAGAGTCCCAGGAAGAAATCTGGGAGAAGGTTTTCTTTAGGAATAGAAAGTACTTAATAAATAAAGTTGGCTCTACTTTATCTTAAAAACATCTCACCAAAGGGGTCATTTTCTCCTGTCTCTTAAAGTATGCACAGAAGAAATGAGTTATAGCCGTCCATCCCAGTTCCTTACAGGTATTTGTTGATGACGACATTTACACATGAAGCTGACAGATGTAGCCCGGAAGTCTCATGTGTAAGTCAAAGGTACTTCTCCAGACAAAGAGAAGACCCCTGTAGGCTGTTGGTAATAGGGTGAGGACGTTCTCACTACTCCCCCCCTTCTGAAGGGAGGAAGGTTCTTATCTGTCAGTGAGACAGTGACCAAGTCGAGAGAGGGTTTCCGAGAAGGGAGACGTCAGGGTGGGTTAAAAGGTAGAACTGATTCCTAATAGTGGGGGGGACAAAGGGTATAGAAATGAATAAAGGAGAGAGTTTCTCCATGAAGTCACACATCAATATGTGACCTCTTAACTAAGCAGTGTAAAAATATCAGCAACTGCATTCAATTATTTAGGAAATGAAATGTTACAAAGCAACAAGAGTAGGAAGGCTTATGGTCAGGAAATGTGGCGGATAAAAGTAATAAAAATAAAATGACTCGGGCTTATGTATGCACGAACACAAAACTTCTGTTAAAATAACCACCCTTCCTCTACTAACCCCCCCCAAAAAACAACCCCAAAACACCCCCCTAAAAACTAAGGCCAGCTGACAACAACCTGCAGACGGCGCCGGGCGTTGGTCTGCCGTGCCGCTGGCTTTCTACTTACGGAGTGGGTGTTGATGATCTCCTCTATCGAGATGTATATGATGGGCTTGCTGACCGTGACCATATCTGTATATTCGTCAATATTAAACTTGTCTTCAGGCTCAGGGACATCACACGCTTCCTGGAAAAAGTTTCTAAACAAAGAAGAAAAGACAGGTAAAGATAACACAAAAATTGTCTAGGTGAACAGTTTCATCAAAATAATGTCCAGTGAATGTGCCCTTGGGCCAGGGCAGGAAATCTTCCCTAAGATTCCTCTTGGAGGATTCTTTTTCAGAGCCTCTTATCTCTGGGATATGCCAGTTTCCCACCCCCAGCTCATTCCCATCTGCTGACATTATAATATCATCTATGATACAGACATTTCCATACCTCTGAGGCTCCTCTGGAGGGTGAAATAGAGAAGGGGGGATTCCTCTATTTATTACTGTCCTCCAGAAAAGAAGAAGGAATGGTAGAGGATTTTTTGAGGAGGCTAAAGGATTTCAGGGCCTGTTTGGTCAAGAACCCATTTGCTCCAATGAAAGGATAGGAGAATAGAGGTGTAGGTTTAATTTTTTTTAATGTTCCTAGATATTTAAGTTATATGACTAAAGGAATCTATTACAGAAAAGCTGCAAAATGCTTGTGCAAAACAATTATATTATCATCTGACATAAAAAAATTAAAAATTATACAATAAAAGGCAATTTGATGAGCAGTAGTCATGTTTCATACTTAACCTCACGTTAATGTCTGAGATGCTACAGATCTTGGGTAAAATAAATGATACCTTCTGTCCCAAAATTTTAGCTGAACAAGTAGGAACCAGTATATGATGAAATTGCTTATTGCTAACAATATACATTGCTAATGTATTATAAAGTAATACACAAAATTGCCCATCACTCTGTTCTTCTTTGCTCATCAAAAAGTTCACTGTTTTAATTCAAAAGCAAACATGGGAATTAAGCAGTGCCACATATGCAAAATATAGATATCACAGAAATCACAGTATCTGGAAAAGGGACTCTATTCCAGGCATGGGGAACCTGTAGCCTCAAGGCCACATGTGGCCCTCTAGGTCCCCAAGTGCAGTCCTTTGAATCCAAACTTCACAGAACATATCCCCTTAATAAAAGGGTTTGTTCTATAAAACTTGGACTCAGTCAAAAGGCTATATCCAAGGACTGAGAAAGCTACATGTGCCCTTGAGGCCACAGGGTCCCCATCCCTTCTAGGCTAACAAAAGAAATGCACACCGTACTAGATATCAATCCCTTCTTCCAATATTTGGCTCAATTCTTAGTGGTCCTCAGCCTCTAGCAGACCTGGGTTCACGTTTTGCCTGTGATACCCATTAGCTTGTGTGACCAGGGACAAGTTACTTGGCCTTTGTGAGTTTCAAGTAATCATGTAAGGTAAAATGATAGACAGGTTGTGATCCTCAGTGAAGGGAGTTAGATCATAGATCCTAGAAGTACAGTTTCAGGCTATAAACACTAAATCCTGGAGTGTTCCTGTAAGCCAAACCTTGGGTCTGGCCAGGTTTATGCTCTGTGTAGTCTAAGGACCAACTTTTTGAAGGGGTCTCAGGTCTAAAACCCGATGATTCAATGATAGGTGTTTAGAAAGCATTGTGTGATGTAAATATGGCTAGCAAATCTCCCCTTGTGTGTGTCATATATTTAGCACTGGAAGAGCCACGGTCAGCCATTGAGTCCCATCTCTTCCTTCTACACCTGAGGAAGGATCTGATTCTCTGTCACCTCCACATCCATATTAAACTTTGAGACCTTTGGATGTTTTCATTGATTGAAGGGGTGATTATGGGAGAAGAGAGATGGAGGGAAGAGTCTGACTCACCCCATGGCTGACTTTGAGCTTGGCCTTATAGACACAGGGACCTTATATTGGTACCAAGAAAGTTTCCCAGAACCCAAGGACCCATTTGTCCTGCAGAGGAGCTCATAAATTCATAAGGGGCTATGGGATAAAACAAAGAATAAAGATGCCAAAGTTTACTTGTAGTCTGAATTTTTTATTTAACTCAACTCTTGAATCACTCTCTAGAGTCTAGACTCTAAAACATGCTACTAAGAAACAGATTAATATTTCTCTTAGGGTCTTTTGTTCAATTCTCACATATTTTAAGGTAGAAAGAAAGATCTGGGAATGGGAATGCACTTATTTCCTCTTAGCATGAGGAAGATCCATGGAAGAAAATGTGGATAATAAAGGAGGTAGAAAAAAAAACCACCTTAAAATGGCAGAGGGAACTTTTAGAGAATATATTCTACATTTCTCTTAAACCTTAATGAAGTATATAATTAACTTATGGTGACCAATATTGTGTACACTCTACGTGATACATAGGTGGTCTTCTCAAATGCTAGGCAATAAGGCTTAGTCAAAGAAAAATGACTTACCATGTAGGGATGTGCTCCTAGCCATGGGGAATATAATAATTACCCTTTTCCTAAATTTCTCTAAGTGAAGACCAGAAGCCAACAAAGGGAATATTTCTACACTTGTCTAAAGTTCCAAACTGAGACAAGTCAGCAAAATAAAAGCCAAGGTTATCAAGTGCTAAAAGAGAACGTTAGGATGAGAGATGCCTCCAACTGCAAAGATTCCTTTCTTGTCTATAAGGGGTCATTTAACAGATATTATGGGATTAACTCCTTAACAACTGAGTGGTGCAGTGGAGAGAATGATAGCTCTATAGTCAGGAGGACACGAGTTCAAGTGTGACCTCAGACACTTATTAGTTGTGTGACTTTGGGCAAGTCACTTAACTCTGTTGGACTCATTTCCTCATCTGTAAAATGAATTGGAGAAGGAAATGGCAAATCACTCGAGTATCTTTGGCAAGAAAATCCCAAATGGGCTCATGAAGAGTCCTACATGACTGAAATGACTGAACAACAACTGAACAGAATATTCTAGCTCACAAATACCTGCGCTTAACATTCTGAAGGATCAGTACAAAGGGCATAAATTACACATCACTTTTAAAACATGCAACAAATTGGATTTTCCCAATCCATCAAGACAAAACAGATTGTTTCCTACAACTGTTTCCTGCAGATGAGACAGGTTCTTCCTGAGTGAGAAAATGTTCTTTAAAAAGAGAAATACATCACCCACTATTACTGTAAAGATGAAAATATGAACCTCTGAAATTTTCTCAGTAAAGACAAACCCATGTTGATGTCAGAAAGATTACTTCACTTAGTGTTTTCCAGGAAAAAAATTCAGTTGTAAATGATTTAGTGTGAATGTGTGGCCTAAATTACCTTCACAAAAAAGAAGTTTAATGCAATCCCAAGTGAGATAATATGAAGCCAAATCATATAGCAAAGAGGATACCATGCTGTTATAATAAAAGTGAGAGGGAGTACTTTCGATTTTTCTATTAAATTAACATTCTGATCTATAACCTAATACTTGGAATTAAAGATCTATTGGCTAAGATTTAGAACGATTTTGCCTTCTGTTGACTTAATTACTAAGAGGTTATTTGATTTGAACAGACTATGACTTAGAACAACAAGGAGGGAAATGCAAAGGCATCGTCATCATAAGCTATTTTGAAAACACAATCCCTCCCCTCAAAGAACACGCTTTTATTTAAACCTCACTGGCAGTTCTAAGTGCCCAATATCTATGAAGTACCATTGGCGGTATGAAGGATACACAGACGGGTGAGGCACACATCCTGCCCTTCAGAGAATAACTGAAATAAGGGGAAGATGCAGACAAATATAATTCAAGGACAAAGGTGGTTTAAGCATAAATAAGAAGCCCATGATAGTCGAGTCAAGAAATTTGAGAGATTGCCTTTATCTGGGGATATCAGGAAAGTCATGAAGAAGATGGTGCCCTGGGTTGGACTTGAGTTAAGGAAAGAATGGTGTTGGCAAAGACAGGGAGACAGGAGAAAACAGGGTGTGGAGAACAGTTTAGTTTGGCTAGCAAATTTCTAGAGTATTTCTAGATAAGGCTAGAATAGAAGACAGGAAACAAGGATTCATTAAGTACTGTGTGCTGTGCACTATGTTAAGTGCTTACAAATATCTCATTTGAACCTCACAACAATCCTGGGAGGTTGGTGCTACTCTTATTCCCATTAAACAGTTAAGGGCATTGAGGCAGACATTAGGTGACTTGTCCAGGATCACCCAAACTAGTAACTGTTGGAGGACAGATTTAGACTCAGTTTTTCCTGACTCTAGGCTCAGTGTTCTAGTCACTTGACACCTAATTAGTTGCCTGTAGAATGGGAATGACAGGTTAGAACTAAATTGGAAAAGATCTTGAATACCAGAAAAAAGCGTTTATATATTTATTTACTACAGAATTTACAATTTACAGTAAGGAGGCCTCTGAAAACAGAAGGGACACAATCACTCTCAGGAGGATAATTCCCACAGTGGTACAAAAGATGGATTTGAAGGTGGATGAATTAGAGGCAAGAAGGCCTTTTACAGCAGTCTAGCTTAGAATTTCTGATGACTTAAACTAGAGAGGTTTCAATGGAAAGAAGAGGATGGATTGAAGAGAATGAAAACCATCAAAGTAGAATCTATAGGATTTGGCAAGTAGATGTATGGGATGGAGGAAAAGCCCCAAATGGCTCCAAAATCACAATTTTGGGTGACTGGGGATTCCATTAATAGAAACAGAAAATTGAGAGGGACAGTTCCAGGAGGAAATGAGCTTGGCCATTAAGTGTCCCAGCCTCAGGTCTTTCTCCACTTAACTATCAAGGTGATCTTTCTCAGGTTCAGTGCTGACCACAGTTCCTCCTGCTCAGTGAGTTCCAGTCACTCCTGATCATCTTCAGGATCAAAGATAAGGTCTTGTTTACTACTGACTGCTCTTCATAACCTGGCCCTTCCTACTTTTTCAGTTCTCCCTACACTTTACTTTCTTCCACTCCTTCCAAGACACAGGCATAGTAGTGTCCTGCACTTGCTTGAGCACTGTACTCTGGGTCTCACCTATGTGCCCCACACATCCAGAATGCTCTCTTTTCTGACCGCTGCCTCTTAGTCTCACTGGCCACCTTTGAGACTCTGATCAAACCCCACTGTCTGTAGGAGTCTCTCGAGTCTCTCCAGCTTCTGATAGCTTCCCCTCTGAAATGACTTTCCATTTATATCATAGGAATCTTGTACATAACTAGTTACTGATATGTTGTTTTCTCCATTACAATGAAGCTCCTTGAGGGCAGGGGCTGGTCTTATTTTTCCTTGTATCCTCAGAATTGAACAGTTTCCAGCATATATCAAGCTTGACAGATTAATCTGAGATTCTGATAGGATAAACATGTGAAGATATCTAGTTGGCTATTGGTTATCTGGGACTGGAGCTCTGGGGAGAATTTGAGAACTGTAGACTTGAAAAGTGATAACCAAAGCCATAGGAATGGATGAGATCACACAAGGAAGAAAACAGCACCAAGGACAGAGTTTTCACAAAGAGTATAAGGAACTAACAATGGAGACAAAAAAGGAAGAGATGTGGATAAGAGAAGAGATATGAAAACAGTCTTGAAAAGAACTCTCAAGGAAGAAGCATCAGATGCAAAAGAGGTCAAAGACAGAATGAAAAGCTATGGCATTAGTCATAAGGGTCATTTGTAACCTTGGAAGGAAGGATAAAGCCAGGATGACTGAAAAGAATGGGTAGTGAGCAACTGGAGGGAGCACACACAACCATTCTTATTGTTAGCCATAGATAGGTAAGATGGTACCCAAGGAGAATGGGAACAATGCTTGAATTAGTATATTGCACTGAAGGCCTGAGGATTTAGGGACAAATTCCATCTCTGCTGCTTAATTGACAAATGTTAAATTCTGGAAGCATCGATTTCTTCATCTCTAAATTGGGGATAATATTTGTATTTTCTTCCAATTTTGTCGCAAGAATCAAAGGACCAAGTGCATTACATCTGCCTTTCCATCCAGCCAATTAAGGAAGCTATAATTACTGGCATCAAGATGGCTTCAATTCTCTTCTCGGATTTCCAAGTAGGTTCAAACTGATTTGAAATAATATCTTTCAGTTCTTTTCTTGACCTTCCTCTTTCTCCAAACTGGCAGATGGATAGAAAAAGAATCCTAAACTACTATATACAGTTTCTTTTTTCTTCTATGTTAATTTTTGGTCATACAAAATGGCCTTGCTCTCCCCACCTACCCACAGAAAAGTTTTCTTCCCAAGCCACTGGCTTTCCATACCTGAACTTCTCGTATGTCTCTGATAAGTAACTGTTCATGGATGAAAGATGGTCATTTTCACCTTCAAACATCTTGTTTGAGGCAGCGTGCTGTAGGACTTTGGCCACTGACCCCAAGTTTCTCCTTTGGTCAGGGTGTATCTGACCTCCTGCTGTCATGTCAATGATATCAAAGCCATCTGGAGCGACGATTGCTGGGTTCATATACCTATAATACAGGAGGTTTCCTATAATCTGCAGAGATGGAAGAAAAACGGAACATTTTTAGAGAGAGAAAGCTCAGCTTTAGTTTTTCTGTGATTAAAAAGCAATTATAATATTTGCTTACAATTTCTCAAAGAAGTAGAACCCCTCTCTCAGATCTCAAGCAGAGAGAGCACAGGGCTTGGAGTCAGGACTCGGATCCTGGTAAAGTTAACTTAAAGATGGCTGGATAATGATCAACTGATAGGTTTCTGGGACTTTCCAGAAGATTTCATTACCGTGGGTTGACTCCTGGCCTGAAAAACCCTTCCACCAATACAGAAAAGCATCTTCTCTGCATCTTTTTTTGTTTTAAAGAGGTACCTGGAGCACTAATGGTCTAATTACTTTGTCCATGATCATACAATCCGTATGCATCAGGAGAGAGTTGACGTCAGCTTTTCATGACTCCAAGAACAGGCCCCCATCCACTGCCCATGCTGTCTCTACTAGATTAGTTAGTTTATAGAGACAAATTCGTTTGTTGTTTTCTCAAAAGAAACCCACAACGATATTGAATAAGATATAAACAAATTGGTTATATTAGTAGAACTAAGAATAAAAAAAAAAGTTGTGAGGGGCAGCTAGGTGGTGCAGTGAGTAGAGCACGGCCCTGGAGTCGGGAGGACCTGAGTTCAAATCCGGCTTCAGACACTTGACACACTTACTAGCCATGTGACCTTGGGCAAGTCACTTAACCCCAACTGCCCTCCAAAAAGCAAACAAAACAAAACAAACAAAAACAAAAAAAGAAGTTGTGAGGAATAGCATATTCTAAGCGTTTGTTACCAGAAATACACATGGATGTAAATACACACACACACAGAAGTATGTACGTGTGTAGGTGTGTACACACACATGTACACACACGCACACACACGCACATGCACATACACACACACACGCATACACACACGCATGCACACACGCACACACGCGCGCACACACACACACACATTATTTGAATAGATTAACTCTATCACCTCTGGTCTATGTCCCCAGAACAAGCTACAGTGAGACAACTCTAAAATAAAAAATCTACCTTTAATAGCTCATCCTCTGTGGCATCAGGGAATTTCTGATGGAGGGAATTCTTCAGAACCTTGGCTATGTATCTCATTCCATAGCTACATAGCAAAGATGACAAAAGAAAAATAAAACCGAGTAAGGTAAAACTACAGAAATAGTTCTAGTTAAATAAAATAAAGGCATCCTTCTAAAACAAACTAAATGTGAAATGAGACGGTATGGAACCGGCCATCCCCCGACTAAATAGTAATTGCCGGGTTTTCCTTGAGCCAGGACACAGAGAAAGAGCTCCCTCTATCGGAAGGAAAAGTGCCATTCATAGAAGTAGACTAAACACAGCATTGGAATTCTCTTAACATACTGAGTATAAATAAAATAAAGTCAAAGCAATTTTTGCTACAGGATTTTGGTGAAGATTTTAGGAGACTTTCTAGTAAATATTAAAGGAAAATTCCTCCATTCATAACTTGTCACTTACGGTATTAGATCGAGGGAAGAAAATATTGAGTCCAAAACTTTGTCGGTTACTCTTCGCAGGTTTTGGACAGAAACTTCTAATTTACTTTTCACTTCAGGGTGTGCTAAGGCTTGTTCTGTTGTGACATCATACGGCAGCTTGCTGAAAACATTGAAGAAGTTTTAAATGGATAACAGCGGCTCACTCGCTTTACCCCAAACCTCATAACTACATAGCCATTCTTCAATTAACACGATAGCAATACTTGAAAATGTCATTACGAAGCAAAGTTTTGCCCCCCAGTAAACTCTATTTTCTCCACCAATGCATGAAAAAGTGTGGTTTGCAGAAGGCTCAGCTAAGGGAACAGAACTAGGGTCAGGAGGGAATGCTGCTCAGATTGCTTGACAAGCCTACCAAGCTTGGCTTTGGTGGCAGAAATAGAAGAACTAGTTTTTTCCTAGCAATGTTATGGAAGCATGCAGATTTTGTCATTATTATACATTGACTCAACACTAGGAAATAAGCTTAACCTATGTTTTGAGTAATGACTCTGAATGAGTCTGAATTTTTAGTTAACAGATTCAGACCAGTTAGTTTTCTGATTTTCCAACTATCAGGAATAATGATAAAAATATAGACAATACAGGATTCTTATACAGAGAAAGTAGTACTAGAACGAGTTAAGATCCATAACCATTTAAAAAAAAAAAACTCAGCCTGAAGTAAATTGATGTTACTCATTAAAGCACTATCTCGGTGATTTACAAAGCCATCTATATTTAAGTAGGAAAAGGGAACCACAACTTATTATTTCTCGTTGTAAACCATTTGTAAACACAAATAATAAAGAAGATTATAGATAATTTGGGCTCTGATAATCAATTTTAACAAAATGGAAATATAAAATTGATTTTCAAGATGCTCAGTTAAAGAAAAATAGTCAGATTTCAATTATATGAGGGGTGGGATGATGGGGAAGGTGGAGAGGGAGAAGAAAAAGAGGGAGAGGTAAAAAGAGACAGACATAGATAGAAGGAAGATATAGGGAACGTATAGGGAGGGAGGAAAAGGAGAGGGAGAGAGAGAGAAGAGGAATTGGGGAGAGAAAAAAAGATAAGGGATCGGTAGAGACAGGTAGTGAAAGAAGGAGAAGAGAAGAGAGGAAAGAGAGAAAAAAGATAGGGAATGGAGAGCAGAAGAAAGAGGAGAGAAAAGAGAAATAAGAGATGGAGGAGGGGAGCAACAGGGAGAGACATAGAAACAAAGGTAAGGTGCACACTACATGGAATAATAAAGAATTTCATGGATTTTAGTATGTTACCAGCACATAAAAACACACAAGCATGGATATGTAGAGTTGTCCACGTCAAGCCAGTACATACACCAATTCTTCAAGAGATGTGCAGTTTTGGGGCAGCTAGGTGGTGCAGTGAATAGAGCACCGGCCCTGGAGTCAGGAGGACCTGAGTTCAAATCTGACCTCAGACACTGAATATTTACTAGCTGTGTGACCTTGGGCAAGTCACTTTAACCCCAAATGCCTTGTCCTTCCCCTCCAAAAAGAAAAAAAAAAAGTACAGTTTCACTGGATGAAGATATTTAGTTCACCAATGCACCATTCCATGATTTAGAAGATGGCCTTCATGAGATGTTGGGATAAAGCAAAACTGTTGTTTTAAAAAACGATACCAAAAAAAACAAAAACAAAAACAAAAACAAAAAAAAAACCGATACAGCACCTCACACACACAACATCAAAACACTCATCTGGTGAGCAGCCAGATGGGGGGGATGCACCTCTCTGAGATTAGCCAGACTGGTTCTCAGATGCCAATCCATGGCCCAAAGTGCATGGAAAATCCTTCAAGTTTGGCAGGACCTAGCAGAGCTTGTGCTCTGCTGCCTTTGAGAGCCCAGGGTTAGCACCTTGTGTTGGTGAAGCATCAGTGAGGATTTTATTGAAGGAAAGCTATTATATATTATAGTTATAATTCAGTTCTTTGGGAGGGGGAAGGCAGATAGGAGGAAGTTAGGAAGTTTTCTTACCTGGCCTCTCCAGTTTGCATTTCTAATTGGTTAACCCAAGCCTTGTACACATCCAGTGGACTTGTGTTGATGACAAGGGATTTATCATCAATGATCTCTTTCACCACTGGGGCAAGTAGCTGGCGTAGACTGTTTTGTCCTCGGGCTCCTCTGTTGAAGCTGACAACCATCTTAATGACAGTAGGGTTTCCAGTCACTATTTCCTGTACCTGATCCACTTTGGATCTATTAAGAACCAAAATAACAAGAATCAAAAACAGCTTGCTCCTATAGCCCCAGAATCCATTTCTCTGCTACATAAAATCATTTCTGGTCATATCTCCCCACAAAAATCATGGTTTAAATAGTCATCATTCACTCTGGTCCCATGCCTCTCACGTGGCAGGGGCTAATGGCATTAAGAGTATTTTTTCATTGTTCTTCATCTCGTTGGCTCTGAAAGGTAAACTCAGCTTGAGAATGAAGCCAGCACTGAGACACTGTCCTGACTGATTTTTCTATTCCATTTAACAAGAATTTACTGAGTATGTCCCATGCACCAGGTACTGTTTCTTTCCTTGAAGCTTTCATTTCTGGACTTCTCAAATAAAGTGTCTATACCCCCATCCTACACTTTAAAACCACCCAGCCTTTTTAACTTAAGGAAATCTTGCTTCTCTTTCTGCTCCAAAAAAGCCCTCTTGAAGGTCAGTGACCTCTCAGGGATCAGATACAACAGTCTTTAGTTTTCTTTTTCCTTGAATTCTTTCTAACATCTGACATTGATGAACACACTCCTTTTCTCTTTTCAGAAGCCTGGCTTCCCTTCAATGTTTGTGACTGTTCCTATGTTAACTTTTCCTGCTGTGTCTGGAACCCCTTAATATCATCAATCATCTTCTTTCCCTTCTTTTGGATGGTGTCATCTATTTCTATGACTTCAAATGACAAGCATTTATGATGCTTACAATGTGCCGGGCATTGTTCTAAGTGCTGGGGATATAAGGAACAAGTAAAAACAGCCCCTCCACTTGAGGTCCTTATATTTCAATGGGAGAGACAGCTCCTAATAATAACTGGGTACAAGTAGGCAGAAGGTTACTGAAATGGGTGGGGATTGGCAGGTGGGAAAAGCCTCCTACAGAAAGGAGCCCTTGTGCTGAGTCTTGAAGGAGTCCCAAGGTCTCTACCCAAGATGTGAGGTTTCAACCGTACTTTGTATGTGAATGATTCCCAACACTATCAGTCCAGCTCTGACCTCTCTTTCAAATGATGGCCCCAGTTTTCCAGCTGCCCACTGAACAGCACTACTTGGCTGTCATACCCACACCTCTAATTCAGTATTTGTAAAGCTGAATTATCAATGACAAACAACAGCAACCAATTACCATCCCCTTCAAATCAACTTCTCCCCCAACCTAAATTTCTCCCCCTTTCATCTCCTTCCTTCTCCTCTCTCAGATATGTGCAGTAGAAACAGTATAGGCTTTGAAATCTGAAGACTAAGGTTCGAATCCTGACTTTGAGACTTAGGATCTGTGTGACTGCACAAGTTCCTTAAGATCGACAAGGTTCAGTTCACTCACCTGAGAAATGAAGGGAATGGATCTTCCCTGCCCCTTAATGGGCCTCACTTGGAGCCCAACGAGAGAAGATTGCTTAGGGGAGGCTTGTTTCTCAGGAAGGCCCATCTTTTGTTACTTTGTAATTAGACAGTGGGACAGGAAGTTTATGATGTCTTCTAACCCTGGAGAAGGCTATTTATATTCCCTGAGGTGAAGTTTTCCTTTGGGACTCACACATAAAAAAAGTTGTGTGATCTGGCCAGATGAGACTCTGGGCAGCCGTTGAGCCCCCAGGCTTCCACAACGCAGATGTTGGTGCTTCTCTCTCTGGTGACTGACAAGGTGTGGATGTCATGGTCAGACGGCTGGAAGCCCTGTCTGTCTGTCTGTTGAACTGTGTTATTTTCTCTGTGTTGTTTTGTCGGCTTTCTGTTTGTACTTTCTCTAAAGTTCAAGATGCTGACCTTTCCCCCTGAACTAAGTAAATGATGTGTTTGATTAAACTAAGGTTGTCAACCTTTTTTGCGTTGCTTTCCTTTAGAAAAGCAGAACAAAGAACCTGTGCTAGCAGCCATCCTGGGCACACTGGGGTGCTTGGTGTTACAAGGACCTATGAAGTTCCTGAGAGCTTCAAATCTATGATTCTACAGTCCACCCTCCCCACCAACTGGGCCCAAGAGCTTTGAGCTGTGTTTGGTTACTTTATCTAAAGAACACAGTATTATCTTCAAGAAGAAGAAGGAACCATCTTTAATCCTTTCTTCTCAAACCCTGCGCGCAACTGGTCACTAATCCCTGTTGACGCTTCTTTTCAACCTCTCACATTCACCTATTTCTTTCCATTCCCACTGTTGTTTTTCAGTTGTTTCAGTCATGTCTGATTCTTTGATACCATTTGGAGTTTTCTTGGTGAAGATACTGAAGTGTGTTATCACTTCCTTCTCCAGCTCTTTATAGATGAGGCAACTGGGGCAAACAGGGTGAAGTGACCTGCCCAGGGTCACATAGCTAGTAGGTGTCTGCAGCTGGATTTGAACTCAAGTCTTAATGACTTCAGGTCCAGTGCTTTACCCACTGCCCCATGTCTGAGAACACCTCCCTCTAATTGTAGGTATTTATATAAATCAGTGATTTTTCAGAACACTGCCACAAAACTCTAGCAAGATATGAATTTTGGGGTAAATCCAAGTCAGTTGAGAAACAGCCACAATACAAAGATATGGTGTTTATCAGCCTGGTGCACATTACTTAGCTCACATACTCACTTTATTTCCTCCTCCAGGGCAGTTTTAAAAAGCTTGAGAAGCAGATATTCTTCTCGCTGATTGGAAGCATAATTGTATAGTGTGAAAATGACTGTGTCCATGAACTTGGTTGACTTGTTCTGTGGCATCTGGAAGATCAGCTTAGCCAGATATGTAGGATTGGTCTAAAGAGGAGAATGAGGGAAACAGCAAAGAAGAGAAAACCCCATGTTTCAGGTAAATCTGTATGATTTAAGTAGGTAACAGTTTCCTACTTCCCACTGTCAGAAAAACAAACGAAGAAATAAATGGTAACGGAAATCCTCCGTGGGAAAAATTCAAGGATCTCCTGCTCCCCACCCCTTCCTGCCCCCACAAATCTTCCCTTTGAGAAGATCAAGTTTTCTACTTTTATAAACAGAGAAACCACCATCTTACCTGGTAAGGCCCCTTCTAGCTCCAAGACCCTATAACTCTAATGAGCATTAGAATGACCTTTGCTTCAGGGTTCTATGAATGAAAGTTGTTTCTAAGAAGTATTCAAAGGAAAGCAAATACTTGATATTAAATGAATAAATATATGGATGTTCTCCAAGGTCTCTATAACCTATGACCTGTAACTGTTTTCAGGCAGAGATTTATAGTGTTTTTCCACAGACATTATCAGCTGGTAAAAACTGGACACAAAAAACTCCACAAAATAAAACTAAGACACTTGGGAACTGATGTCTCAAGAGTTAATCCTCTGCCTTAATTATACCATTTAGAGCTATGTAGAAATGACAACACAAAGCAAGCAAACGGCATTCCCTACAGAACGACGGCACGCCTTTCTCTAAAGAACAGCCGAATTTAAGGTTTCGAGACGAGTCAACATGGAGGTTTGCAGAACTCACACTCCGTTAGTTACTGGGCTCTGGTAAGAGTTCCGCCCCTTGGTCGATACAAGGTTCTGAAGGAAAATGGCTATGAGTTTTTCATTAATATTTATTGATTAGTGATCCTGGGCTAAATATTCCAAGAGGGACAACGTCCATCACCAGCCCCCCCTGCTCCCTGGGAGAACAATGAGCCATTTCAAAGAAAGGAGAAAGAGGATACAACAGAATAGCCGCAAAACCAGAACCAAAGTAGCTCTTAAACCGCAATTTTTTGGGGGGGCCAGAAGTTACTAGTAGCATCGTCCAGGCCTCTGCTGCCCCTGGGTTAATACCTGCGTAAGTCTAAGGCGGGCCAGCTTATTATTATTACCATATTTTTCAGTGTTGCAATCACTGTTGGCAGGCTGGTAGACATTACAGAAACTTTTCTGAGAAGGTTTTTATATGTGTAAAATAAAACCCAAATGAGCTTTTCAAAGGAAACCAATTACATTGAAATAGAGTTAGCAAAAAGCCTTTTTCTAAAGTTCATGAAACCCAATGTAAGAACCTTAATAGGGAAACAAAATATACATGTAAACATATGATATAATCCTATATAAGCACATACATATATACACATAG
>CM053587.1:2371969-2417011 GCA_028646515.1 Pseudochirops corinnae
ATGCCTTCCCTCAGTGCTATTTCTGCTAGATGGGCAATTTAAATACTACATTTCATAAGACATTAAGCCAAGGTAATCCAACATCTCCAACCATCAAAATCAAACTCTAATTCTCATCCTGGTGTGGCGGTTATCCTAGGTTCTCTAAGACCTGACAGTTGAACACAAACATTGGAAGTCCCTACCAAATTAGAAAGACTTAAATACAAGCCTGATAACAATCTGTATGTCACCTGAGAATCAGTCTAAGAGTGGAGAAGCTCATCACTAGAATGTTTTCTGTTAGGGGATGATTCTCCCCTCTAAGCCTTCCCTCAAGTATTGTTAATAAAGGCATAGTTTTTAGAAAAACTTACCACGGTAGAAAGAACCCTGAGTGTAGAGTCAGAAGGCCTGGGTTTGAATTCTGGCTGTTATTTACTTCCTCTCTCTGGGACTGTTTCCTTATCCTAGGTTGAGAAGGGTGAAGAGGATGACCTTTAAGCCTGCTCCAGGTCTTTATGTTATAGCTGGCGTCTGCTTATAAATCATAAAATATACAAGATAAGATTGTAGATCTGTTCTTCCTGAGTTTCACAGAGTCTGGTGTTGCTTTGATAGCACTAATATGGTTATCTACCAGCTGTACAGGTTCATTCAGCATCCATAGTCTTATAGGATCAAAGATACTGATATCAAAGGGACTCTAGAGCTCATCTAATCCATTTCCCTCTTTATACACACAATGAGAGTATTGGCCAATGAAGGCTCATTCCTTAGAACATGTACACTATGTGCTGCCTGCCAAGAGTCCAAAAGAAGGCTTGGTGAGCTCATTTCCAGAAATGAGTGATGGAAGGGCCCTTTTCCTCCTGTTATAGCAATCAGTTTAGCAGATACTTAGCACTTAAATGCTAAGTATGGAAGGGGCTAAGTATGGAAGGTGCGAACTCTGTCTCACTGTTGAGAAGGCATGAACTCCCCTGTTGATGTGGAAGAAGGGGATTGGCTGAGACAGGAGGCCAGTGTGTGTATATAAGCAAGAATTCCAGAGACAGAGAGACAGAATTGGAATGCTGCTCCTGGTGAAGGAAGAATCGTGGAGACTGAAGCTGGCTGAGAGAGAGAGAAAGAAAGACAGAGAGAGAGAGAGAGAGAGAGAGAGAGAGAGAGAGAGAGAGAGAGAGAGAGAGAGTTTCTCTCCCAGTATCTGGAAGCTGACTGAGAACTGAGATGGAGTTTTCCTGAGACCAGAATAGGGTGAAGACCACCTGGAAGGCTGAGAGGGCTTGCCTGGAAGGCCTCCTGCAAGGCTGAGAGGGTTTGCTTGGAAGGCCAATATTCCTTCTGGGTCCTAGGGCCAGCTGAAGTGCTGAGGACTGAAGAAGTATGACCAGGATAAGACTTTGTTTGTTTGTGGTCTGGCTGATCCTTGAGTTTCAGGCAAGAGCAGTGGTGAAGAATTTGAGATGTGCTGGACCCTGTGAACTGCAGTGTGTGCCAGGGACTGCCCTGAGGACTGGACAAGAACCTGGGAGCTGTCTACCTCTGAGGACTGGATGAGGACCGGGGAGCTGCTGCTTCTGAATCCAGGTGACTGTTTGGTGGATTCAGGAGGGAGCTGGGACCATGGAAGGGGATCCAGGGAATCAGAGAGACCACCCAGAGTCAAGATGAAGAAAAGGCCTCCCCTTGGATGAAATTGAGATTTGCTGGACACTGAGGGGTGGAGGGTTTGTGTGGTTTTCTAATGACTGTATTTGTGATTAATGATATTTAGTAATTGTGAATCTAGAACAGTGACTGATTAAGTTAATGGTTGTCCCATGAGTGGAAGTTTGATTATTCTACTGTGAATTGATTGAATGCTTTGTTCTAAATATTGTAGCCACTATAGTGAAAACTGTGTGGCCATTTTCTGTGACAAGATGTAATGTTGTGACTATTATATTGTGATATATTGTGAATGTTTGTCTTGATTTGTAATGGAATAAACAGAGTGTTCACTATACTGTGTAATCTGAACTCTAAAAGCTGTTCACAGTACCACTCTTTTGGGAATCTGCTGGTGCATGGTGTTACGCCTCCCCACTTCAGAGCACACATATGTATCTTCTGATGATTTCCTGTTGGCTTCCTGCGTAGTTATGAAAATAAAAACCTTTTAACAGGCTGCTGAGACAGAAGTGAGTGTGCATATAAAAGGTTCAGATGGATGAACTCTTTCTCTCCCCTGGAAGCCTTGGAGTAAGAGAGAAGTGCCGTGTGACTCTGGGTATGTGAGGGAGGAAAAGAGGTGGCAGCGAAGGCACAGCTGCCTTATCTCTCTGCCTGGGCACCATGTGGCTGTGAATGTGGTGCCACTGTTTTGTTTGGCTCTTTGTATTTATTCTTTTATCCCCTTTTCTTTTATTTATTGATTTATTTGTTTACTTTTAGTTTACAACATTCAGTCCCACAATCCCTTGAGTTCCAAATTTTCTCCCCCTTCCTCTCTTCCACATTCCCCTGCTTTATAATAATTTTTAAATTTGAGGCCACTGCCTTCACGGCCTGAAGTATATAGAGGGAGGAGTGTGTTCCGGGTTTGGATATTGCATTTCAGCTTTTACTGCATCTTTTCAGTAAATCCCCTTTGTAAAAGCTCAGTGATGTTAATTGGTAAGTTGATATTGGGGAGTTGAATAGCTGACCAACTGATATTTCAGGGACATAGCAAACAGGAACTCAAGAGCCATAACACTAGAAAAACCCCTCTTAGCTCCTCAGGATCAAATTTTGGGCCCAGAAATGCACAACAGCTTATTGAGTGTCCCAGTGATGCTTCTTCTGCCAGCGTGCAAAGGAATATAAACGATGCGACACAAGTCCCATTTGATTCACATATCCCGTGAGGCTGGTCTTTAAATTCGGGGATTCTGAACCCAGGACCTAGCACCTTGAAGGGCACATGCACATTTCCAGGCTACGACACACAGAAAATGGAACAAAATGTAAAACATACCTTGATGGAATTGCACGCATCTGTTGCTGCACATGCTCATTTCTCCAGGCTTCTATTAAGCGTCTCTTTATTTTGGTGCACTGGTCAGTTTACGCATTTCTTTTTTTGTAACACAGCCACGCTAATTTGTTCATTGTTTGATTTGTTGTTTACTTGCCTGAGGGTTACAATTATGTCTGTTCTTTGTAGGCCTTTTTGTTTCATTACAGATGGCTCACTCTGTTTTGTTTTTCCCCCGTTTATGATTATTTCTTTGTGTACTATGGATATGCATGTATTTGGGCAATAGGAGTGACCATATCCTGCGTCCCACTTGGCTATTTAGTCACTGAATAGTTTTGTCAAGTGATGCTTTGCATAATACTGTGTCTGTTGCACATATTGTTAATATCCATTTGTTTTTAATGGTACCATTGCGTCCCTAGGAGGTCAAGAAAAGTCACCTTTATTATTTTAAAGTGCTCATGTTGAATTGTATGTTACTGATTCTAAGTATACTCCATCTGATTTTTGCAAGGCACTGCAAAATTTCTGGCCTGGGGGAGACATGTAATTCTAAATTGCCAAGAAGCTAATACCTCACAATCCATCAACTAATCACAAGGTAGTAATGAGGCTTCTGGAACTAATTGGCAAGAATTTCTTAGAGAAAGATGCTAGAAGAGTGATGGTCAATCAGAAGAGGTGGGAGTTTATGTATCATCTTGGGATCAGGTGGCCAGATGCTGCTTCTCTGCATTCTCCTTCCCACCCCAAAGAGAGACAGGGACCAGTGGCTATTGTTAGCATTGCATTTACTCAGGGTGATGAGTGTCTTGCTACAGAGGTAACTCTAAGAAAGCTTCAGGTAATCTCCACTTTCTATCAGCAGCTCATTTTAGTTTGAACTCCTTGGAGCATCATGTCCTATCCAGGATAAGCTGATCACCTGAAATCTCATTACCATGCTGACTGATTCAGTGTTGATACTCAATACCTTCTCAATGTTCTCTTTCCCCTCTCATTAAAAGACTGGAGGGTTGAGCACTAAACGCCTCCCAAAACCTTCCTTTAGAGAATGTTCAAATCAGAACTTTCCTGGTAACTCTTCATTTTCCATCAGCAACACTACTTGCTTTTGATTCCACTGAACATCACTCCCCTTGGAGTGTACCCTAGGTTACTTCCTATACACACACACACACACACACACACTTCATTTTTATGTCTTCCCTCATTAGATTGTAAACTTCTTGAGGACAGGGACTGTCTTTTTTTCTTATGAATATCTCTAGTACTTACTACAGGGTCTGATAGAGAGTAGGTGCTTAATAAATGTTAATTGAATGTGATAGATGTACACTATGCTGGTAGACTCAAGGCATCCTCTCCCAAACAATTCCTTTTTTCCCTGACTCTAAATTAAGGAAGGAAGCAATTGTCATTAATTTCCCCAATCCTTTGCAACTTGCTTAGATGCTTCCCTTAGAGGGAGAGAATCTTAAAGCAGCTAGAATTCTGCAGCAGCTAGAAGTACTTGGCAATAACTAAACAAGTTCACAAATTTCAGCTCTTTCCCCTTCACCCTTTAATGGAGACTATTCATTCTCATTTCACATAAAGACAAAACTAGTGATCGTTTATCCTTGTTGCATGGTCAATTTTAGCAGTACTAATAGAGATGACGGTATGGTAAGAGTAAGAAAGTTAGGCTCATTTTCACTTAAAGGGTATTGAGACATTCCCCAAGATTTAGTTGGCTTAGGGAGCCAAGACCTCAGACTGTTGATGTCACTTCCTCATCACCTGAGAAGCCACAAGGAACTGGAGGGCTCTGAGATGTTTGGCTGGTAGATGGAGATAGGAACTTTGCTCAACGAACCCTCAATGCCTATCCTTGTTGAAAATCCTTCTCTTCCTATGGTTAAATACATCTTCTTTTAATTGTTAAATGATCTGAGTGGTTCATTTTGTTCTAACACTGCACTTCAACTATGAGGGCCTGAATGAGACCCAGTCCAGAAGGGGAGGAATAGGTGGTTCTGGAATAGAATAAATGGAAGACATATCTAGCCTCAGTATGAGCTGGGAAGGTATCAATCAGAATTGTGATTTAACCACCATCTCCCTCCCCTCAACCCCCCCCCCCCCAAATCCCAAGAACCCAGGAATCATAATCAATTTGTCCATTTGCAAAAGTATTCTTTAGCTAGATTACGTGATACGAAGGGCAGATGTGTGTTCGTGTGTGTATGTGTGTGTGTGTGTGTGTCTGTGAGAGAGAGAGAGAGAGAGAGAGAGAGAGAGAGAGAGAGAGAGAGGAGGATGAGGACAAGGAGTAATCTAAAGTGAGTCAAAAGCCCCTAAATATAGTAGAAGACATTTTTTTGAGTCAACCAGAATCTGAGGAAAGGTATCCTTTACGTAGGTATATATGTTACTCCCCTCATACATCTTCTTCCTTCCAATTAACCTGTGAGTGAGGCTTTATCCCATACCCATGACACTTGCCTTGATCTACAGTAACCTCTAGGTGCTCCACCCCTAAGTGGACTTAGTCTTTCAGCCCTGTCTCACATTTGACCCATACCCATTATCCATATACATGACTAGTGGTAAAGCAGAACAAATTGACAGCTTTGTCGTCAGTCAGTGCCCAGTCTCCCACCCCATCTACATTCCCATGAATTTCTGTAATTGCAATTGATGATCCTATTTATGTATTCTTGGAATACAGTTCCTTATTATGTTTTCCCATAATCCCTGGGAGACACAGATGAAAGAATCTAAAGGCTAGAGGCACAGGCTAGTATTTACCTCAGGCTGTGGACTATAAATCCAAGTAGGATTTTCACTTTTAAACTATTTTCCTTTGAAACTGAATGATCACCGACAAAAACAAATAACCAAATAAGCTGGCAAAAGTTCAGCAAAGTCTTATACACAATCTTTTTGTGTTTAATTGGGCAAAACAAAATAAATTGAAAAAAATCAGTTTTGAAAAAGCATTTGTTATGAGTCCCCTTCCCGATTGCTCTAAAGGTCCGCTGGTTCTGGCTTCTTCTTCTTCCTCATTTTTTTCCCAAAAGTAAAAAATAATTGTAGTCAGTGTGCAGATGATTTTGATTCTATTGACTACATTAGGAGGATCTTAAAGCTAAATTGAATTTTGAAGAAGTTAATTAGGGGCGAAGCCTGACTAGCCGAGAAGCTTCAATAGGTCATTATCACTGAATCAGTTATCTGACGGACAAAGCATCCCTTCTGGTTCTGTCATGCACCTTCCCTAGTGAGTGACTTGAGTGTCAGAGCTTTGGCTTCAGGTGGAGGTAGGGAGAGCTCAGGGTCAGAGACAAGTTCAGGAGGGTACAGAGGAAGCAAGAAGATAATTAGAGTGGAGACTGTCTCCAACATACCCCGCCAATAATAAATTAGACACAGCAGGAAGAGGTCAGAGATCCCTGTCGGCATACCTGAGGCAGAGAAAAGCCCGACCTTTGGGGATTTCTGTCTTCCCCCAGTCCATCAGATCCCAATTCCATGCTTCATGACTGTAAGGTTCTGGGTCCAGAATCCTTGAATTTAAAGGTTAGCCCTACTTGTATACCCAAGCCATGCAGCAGGCGTGTACCATACCGCACTGTCCGTACTCCTTTGCGTGCTTCCAGGCAGCAGCCTTGGGGCACCAAACTGAATTGGGCATCTCCTAGAACGATTCGCTTCTGAGCCCAGAAGCCCGGCGGTGCTCAAACCTATGGCAGACGCTTCATTATTTACCACTCAGCATATGTATTGATTCTATGCCAAGAGAAAAACAAGCCATGCAGCTGAGCAGGTGTTATCTCCTTGTCTATTACTCCCAAGGCCACATGCCGAGTACTCAGTGAAGTGTTGTAAGTCAAAGAGGAGATGGGGGTTTGATAGCTGATGGTGAGTATATCCACATTACACCTCTTGGATTATGAGCAGTGTATCTACCCAGGGAGAGGTGTGAAGAGAACTAGGCACGACTCTGCTCTACTACCCCTGGGTGGCAAGGAGGATCACCAGAGCCGGGTGATTGGAGATCTTTCTTGTCCAACGGGACCAGGACAATGGCTGTCACCACTATGATTGATACGCCTCTGCTCCCTATAGGTGAGGCTGCTGCAGAAAAAGAACATTCTTTTGATACTTGGTGTAATTGTCCAAGCAGTTTTCAAGATGGATTCACTTTATGCTGAATTAAATTCTGTACTGAACAGTGCTGTACCCAGGTTCCAATTGGCACATCACATGCAAAATATTACATACCCTTTATGGAGAGGACTGGAGATGAATAGGGTCTGAAAACACAGCAGAAAGTTCTCAAACAGAAAATCATCTGAACAGCAAACAAACAAGAAATTCCATTCCCTCCACTTCCTTGTGCCCTTTATTTGGGTAGATTGAAACCAAAAATAGGCAAGACCAAAAGATCCCAGTCATCACTGGAGTGCTAAGAAGCTTCCTACGACAAGCTCCACTTTGTACACAGATCATTCTCTTGGATCTTAGTAAATCAGGGACATTTCCTCCCCTCCCCCACCCCCAGCCCTGCCAACTGCAAAGCTGTCACCAGCCCAAATTGTGATTTTTAACATTTTTCTTCATAATTTAAAAACAATTTTAATGAAGCATTTTGTTTTCCCAGTTTTCACAGTCATTGCCGACATCCTCCCCACTCCTACTCTCACCCCACATACACTCTCTACTCCATCCCCATCTCTAAGTTAAGCCTCCCACATAAGAAAAATAGTTTAGCAAGAACAACCAACACAGAGGTAGGTAAGATATGCAACTTTCTGCCTGGCAGCCTTCTGCCTCTGCCAAGAAAAGGGAGGAATGTAGGCATCGGCAGCTCTTCTCCAGGGCCGTGATTGCTTTTTTAATCACTCAGAGTTCAACATCCTACTACTGATCTAGTTGGACTTAATTGGTATATTGTCATAAAATCTTAGGAGCTTTGATTGAAACCTGGAAGTGACTTTAGAGGTCAACAAATTGTGTTAAAAATGAGGCAACTGAGGTCAGGGCCCTTGTCTGAGGCTACACAATAAGTATCAGAAGTTAGATTTGAACCCAGGTCCTGACTCTAGAGCAGCGGTTCTCCACCTGTGGGTTATGTTCAATTTAAATGCATCCTGCATATCAGATATTTACATTACGATTCATAACAGTAGCAAAATTACAGTTATGAAGTAGGAACGAAAATAATGTTATGGTTGGGGGTCACCACAACATGAGGAGCTGTATGAAAGGGTCGCAGCATTAGGAAGGTTGAGAACCACTGCTCTAGAGCCAACATTCTTCTGGCTTTGTTTATTTCACTCTGTAGTAATTTGTGCCCTGATTCCGATTTGTGTGACAGCCCTATGATCCGCTCTAGAGTCAGATTAAATTATTAAGGAATTACTTATCTGAAATTTCCTGTCACCTGAGATGAATTCAAAATCCAAAAATGGCCATTCCACATCAAGTGGCTAAACTAGGATTAGAATGTGAGGGGCTTCCTGCCCTTTGTTCTCCAGCCCTCCTTCAGAGACGACAGGTATCAGACGGAATGAATCAAACGGGAAGCAAATCGCGACAGGTAGAAATTGGGAGTGTTTCGATACCACAAGTAACAAGATAACTTGGTGGTTTTATCTTTTGATTGGTTAATGGAGGGTATGAAGCGAGTTATTTCACGTCGTAAATAACCCACCAGAAAAACTCATGGGGATCAAACAACAGTCACAGAAGCTCTCGTTTATAAAGGCTTTCTGTCTTTCAAGAAGGAGCAGGCAGGGCAGTGAATAGAGCACGGCTCCGAAGTCAGGAGGACCTGAGTTCAAATCTAGCCTCAGACACGTGACACAACTAGCTGTGTGACCTTGGGCAAGTCACTTAACCCCAATTGCCTTCCCCCCCTCCTCCAAAAAACCTAAAATAAAATAAAATAAAAAGAAGGAGGAGCAGGTAGGTGGCCTAGAATAGAAAGCTGGGCCTGGAGTCAGGAAGACCTGATTTCAAACGGCCTCAGACACTTATTAGCTGTGTGACCCTGGGCAAGTCACTTCACCTCTGTTTTCCTCAGTTTCCTCATCAGTAAAATAAACTGGAGAAAGAAACGACAAACCAAGCTAGTATCTTTGTCAAGAAAACCCCAAATGGTCCACGAAGAGTTGGATATATCTAAAAACAACTGAACAACAACAAACCCTGCAGTAAGGTAGATGAGGCAAGCATTGTTACTCCCAATTTACAAATGGGAAAACTGAGCCCCAGAGGAGTTAAATGAGTTGCCTAAGATCACATAATTAGAAAGTGGGTGGGTCAGGATACTGTTGTATGGGCGACGCCCAGATGGAGAGGCTTCCCCCACCAGCGCAGGTCGTTACCTTCTCTGGGAATTCAGGTCTTACGCAGCTGCCTGGAGCATGGAGAAAATGCCGGACCTACTCAGCATCACACAGCCCATAGGCATCAGAGGAAGGACTTGAACCTAGGTAGGTCTTTTTGTGTGTGTGTGTGTGTGTGTGTGTGTGTTTGGAGGGGGGAATGCAGGGCAATTGGGGTAAATGACTTGCCCAAGGTCACACAGCTAGTAAGTGTCAAGTATCTGAGACTGGATTTAAACTCTGGTCCTCCTGACTGCAGCATCAGTGCTCTATTCACTGCACCACCTAGCTGCCCCTTGTCTTCTTGGCTTGAATGTCTGTCTACGAAATCATGTTTCTGCTCTATAATATTAAGTATTAATAATAAATTATATTGATAATTAACACTGATGAGTAACTAAATAATGAATAAGTGGTTAATCATATTAAATATTCTCTATAACATCCTTCAGTTAGTGAATCGAGCCTCGCTTACTCCTCCAGGAGCGTGGTCTCCAGAGGCAGTATGGCGCATGGAGAAAGCCAGGGAACTTGCCATCAATGATCCATGTGACCTTGAACATGTCCCTAAACTTCTGTTGATCTTGGTTTCCTTTGACTGTAAAATGAGGAGGTTGCATCAATGATCTTGTGTTCTTTAGGATCCTTTCCTATTCTCTAATTCTGATTAATTATTTACATGACAAAGGGCTGTTCCTATTTATTTTCTTTGTCACCTTTCAGGTTTGCTTCTCAGTCCTAACACCAGCATTTGCTTCCTTTTAAGCGAAAGTTTTTAGTGCTAGAATTCTATGTTGGGGTGTGACTCTGAACCCATAAGGACAAATGTGACGTTTACAGATGAAGATAGAAAGTGCCTGTAGAGCTGGAGAGCATTACGGAACTGGCTGGTGCCCAGGACTTTACTACTTGAATTTAGGATCATAGAACTTAGAACTAGAAGGAAATTCAGGGATCACTTAGTCAAGATTCCCCTATTCTACGTTTTATTTTCCAGAAGTGAACAGAGACAGGAAGTCATTTGCATGGGAAGTCTCTAGTTCTGAGCATCATTCATCACATTCGTGTGGGAATGTGGGAAACAGCCCAGCTTCTAGCTGGGCTCTCCTGCATCAGCTAAAGGAAGGTAGGTGGAGTGATTTAGGGGCAGGCCTAAATCAGGCCAGGACCCTGCTAGTTCAGATTTGTTGTTGGGATGAAATGCAGTAACAGTTAGCAAAAGGAAGAAAGTATATTGAGCAAAGATGCTCTAGCACTTAGCTCTCCATCCTCCTCATCCCCTTTTGGAAATGTTTCTGGTCGGCAGTGCAGAGTGTGATGACTCACTCAGTCTTAGGGCATTCACCAAATCTGAAGGCCCCTGACCCCACAAGGGTATGTCCTTCAGGGGCCAAGAAGCCATGTCAGTGTGGTCAGAGGTTACCAAGAAATTGCATCAAGGGAGGTGTAGTTTGAACCTTGCCCCATCCCAGAGAGGGCCAACCAAATCTTGGAAATAGCTTTGCTGCCTTTTAGGGAAAAACTAGCCTAACCCACGCTTCTTGTGTGAAGGAATCTTGGCAGACATTGATCCTTTTACAGAGGGGGGCTCTGCTTGAGGCCTACCTCCAGTGGCATAGGAGTTCTCATCCTGAGCTGTGAAGGGAGCAGCTAAAGAGCTGGTGACCACATGAATATCCCTTGGGGTTCCGAGCTGAAGGTCTGGGTTTGATTTTTTAATTCTATATTGAAAATACAACTTTGTTATGATCTAAACAAAAACGGGATATAAATGACCGTGTCAGACCAGAGTCACTACTGATGGGTCTGTAGTAACCTTAGAGTTAAAACTCCAGGAGGAAGTAATCTCTATCCAAGACAGCTAATGACCCAGGCCGAAATGATGAAATCTCTGTTTATCTGTCCAGCTCTATTTTTTAAATGTCACACAAAGGGATGGAACTTCACCTGCAAGACAGTTCCATTCCCTGGTCCAGTGTCATTTTACAAATGAAGTTTCCCAGCACTTCAATCACTAATTAACACAAGTTTGAGTGGTACTTGGGGTTCTGCTTTGACAGCCATCAGGGTTTCTTTCAGAAGAGTCTCAGTCTCCCTACAATTCAACAGGTTTGGGCATAGTGGATAGAACACTGCGCTTGGAACCAAGAAGACTCATCTTCCTCAGTTCACATCTGACCTCAGACCCTGGGCAAGTCACTTCACCCTGTTTACCTCAGTTTGTAAAATGAGCTAGAGAAGGAAACAGCCAATAAGTCGAGTCTCTTGAGTCCCAAGGAAACTCCAAATGGGGCCACAAAGAGCCAGCCATGACCCAAACAACTCAACAGCAGCAGCGGCCATCAGGGTTTTTCTTTCAGAAGAGTCTTGGTCTCCATCTGATTCAGCAGCTTTTCTCTTAGCATTGTGGGATCAGAGATTTAGAGCTGGGAAGAACCTGGGAAACTTAATCACATCTCATTTTATGGATGAAGAAATTGAGACCCAACAAAGTAAAATAATTTTCCCAAGGTCACCTAGGTAGTAAATGATAGAAGCAGGGTCTGATCCCCTATACCACATTGTGTATCTGGTCTTGGAGGCTTTTTTTTTTTTTGGAAGGGGGAAGGCAGGGCACTTGGGGTTAAGTGACTTGCCCAAGGTCACACAGCTAGTAAATTTTAAGTGTCTGAAGCTGAATTTAAACTCAGGTCCTCCTGACTCCAAGTCTGGTGTTCTATTCACTGTGCCACCTAGCTGCCCCCTTGAGGCTTCTTTTCTTTGGCTTGTTTTGTCCCCACTCAGGAGTGTCCTTGGAATATCACATTCCTCTTTAGTGTTCCCTCTTCTCACCATGATTTCTCCTCAGTACCTTTCTACCATGTTCTACCTTTGGCTTACAGAATTCTGGGAGATGAAGTATTTTCTTATTTTTCTACATCTGCAGCACTTCCAATGACTTCAGAGCATAAACTATTGAAATTACTTGGGTTCCTTTGGAGTTAGTTCTCTCAGGTCAAGAAAAAGTTGTCTTCTCCCCTTGCTATTTATAGTTGAACACCAATAGGACAATCATCACCCATAATAATTTAACACTAACCCCTCTGTCACATTGGCTGCCCATCCTCGAGAATCATAAATGGATCAGTGAACTAATGACGTCACCCAGCCTTGTGGAAAGGGCCTCACAGATCATCTATTACAACCAGCAGGTCCAGCCTGTCTCCAGTAGGAAAATTCCCATTAGTCTGGTTCATCCACTCCCTCATTCCATGACAGTGATTTCACTCCCTTGACACAAATTTGACAAAGCAAACTCAGAGTCACTGTCCGATATAGTGCCACCATCCAACTGGTGGGCAAAAGAGCATCAGAGAAATTTCATTACGCTTTGTATTCATAGCTCCAGTGGCTTTGATTCTTGCACAGATGTTGGGTCCATTTCCTGAGATGGAGGGCAAGCAAAATGCTGCTAAACTCTTTTAGGACATCAATGAGAAGTGATTTGTACCAGACAGGACCATTTCACCCCCCTCTGAGAAGTGTTGATGTCTTGTTCCCCAAACTAGAAAGCAGACCCTGGCTGTGAAAATGGAGACCCAACAACTGCCCCACTGTACCAAGAATGTCAAGGGTAACTCAAGTTACTTTTCATGACAGGGAAATGGTCATCCAATTAATCGTAAAAATAGCATCTTGTTTAATTTGTGAAGGAAAAGTAAAAATTCCAAGTAATCCCATGTACATGTGAAAACAATTCTAAAACTCCAGTCAAAGGTTAAATCACCAGTTGATATCTGGAGGGGGCTACTGATAGTATCTGAAGTAGTTATTTTTAAAAAATGAAATATATTTACTTGTTCTTTTTTACAAACCCCAAATATCAACTGAAATTAAGCTTAATGGGAAACAGAAACAAATCCCATCCCTGACATCTATGTTATACGACCTTTCTCAAGGGTAATTATTAGAACAAGACTATTCCGATAAAAGAGCCAAAGATCACAATTGCTGTGAAACCCTAACAGGCTCTTGCTTGTGGGAGACAAGGCCAACCAACAAGCACAACTTTCCTTGCCCTTTCATGGGGAGGACATAGTTCTGGGACATTACGGCTCTACCGAATGCCAGTCATTGAGAGGTATACAGTCCAATGGAAAGAGCACCAGATTGAGAATCATCAAATATGTATCCTAGCACAAGATCTGTAGTTAACTGGCTGTGTGACCCAAAGAAAGTCACTTAGCTTGTCTGTGTCTTAACTGTCATTCATATAGATTGTGACAAATCATGTCTGTTGTCTAATGACCAGTCTGGCTAAACATGGTGGGGCCAACCACTCAAGTTTCGGCCAAAAAATGATTCTTTTGGACAAATTGAAACCCTCAAACAAATTCATTTAGCAAACCCTTATTAAGCACTTATTAAGAGCAATAAACCAAGTTAGGCACTGGTGGTGGGGCACGTGTATCTGATGAGTGAGAGCACCTTCTCTGTTAGATTGATTTGTTACTGTTCGGTCTTTTTCAGTCAGTCCAACTCTTTGTGATCTCATTTGGGGTTTTCTTGGCAGAGACACTGAAATGGTTTGTCATTTTCTTCTCCAGCTCCTGGAGGAAACTGAAGCAAACAGGATCAAGTGACTTGCCCAGGGTCACACAACTAGTAAATATCTGAAACTGAATTTGAACTCAGGTCTTCCTGATTCCAGACTCAGTACTCTATCGACTGCACCTAGCTGTCCTATTAAATTGATGATCTAGGAGACCTGTTTGAGCTGACTAAGGAGAGGTTGTGTCAGGCTCAGCAGGAGGTCAAAACCGAGGTCACTTGCCAGTTTCTAGATCTTCAATGGAAAATGGGTATGGTGGTGAGCTCGGACAGTTGCAGATCTCTTAGGTCTCCTTATGTTGCAGTGACATTAAAAGTGGCAGATCAATCAGGCCAGATTACTAACAAGTCCTTTGAAATGACAATTCCACAAATTTAGTATTTCTTCAAGCAGTTCAAAGAAATGGCCTCTGTTATTGAAACTGTAAGAATTGCTTGCTTTGTTGCCAAGTCTATATAACCTTTGTAAGATAATGTGTGTCACTTGATTTAAATACAATTGCATAACGATTAAATGCTTTGTTAAATGAAAAAAAAATAAATTGATGATTTATTATAATCCAACAATGAAAACAAGACACAAAATATATAAAATATAAAAACAAATAAATATAGTCCAAAGAAACATGGACTATGTGCATGAATGAATGAAGTGCTTTTAGGGCTTATTGTGTGCAAAGTGCACTTTTCTATTGCTAAGTGGAAGGGATATGAATAGAAAAGTTGGGCAGTCTCTGCCCTGAAGGAGATCACATTCTCATGAAGGAGATAATGCACATGGACTGTTTCAGTGGCAAGTGAGATGGAAAGAGCCCATAGCTCTTAAGTGCTGCAGCACGCCCCTGCTTTACTGTCATGTCCACTGATAGAGTCCTATCAGCTTCCACTGTTGAGCCATTTGAAGGTGCCAAGGACTTCAGTAGCCAAGAACTTTCTTCTCGGGGACTTCATTAAATGTGGGGGCAGCACCTGCAGGAGTACTTAATGGCCGGACTCTAGGATTGCTTTCCAGGATGACGACCATGGAAATGGGCTGGAAGCATTGCCATTCTCAAGGCTCTTCGGTGCAGAGTACGGGGCTAACTCTATCAATTAATCAATCAATATTTGAGTGCCTATTATGAGCCAGGCACCATGCCAAGCACAGAGGACACAAGAAGAGGCAAAAGCCTGCCCCTGCCCTCGGGGAGCTTACAGTCTAATGAGGGAGACAACATGCAAATAAGTACAAGAAAGCAAGCAATACACAGGATGAATTTGCTGTTGTTCAGTTGTCTCCATCTGTCTGACTCTCTGTGGCCCATCTGGGGTCTTCTTGGCAGAGATACTGGAGAGGTCGGCCATCTCCTTCTCCAGCTCCCTGTATAGATGAGAAAGCTGAGGCAGACGGGGTGAAGTGACTGGCCCAGGGTCCCACAGCTGGTGAGTGTCTGAGGCAGGATTTGAAGTCCACTCTTCCTGACTCCAGACCCGGTGTTCTGTCCTGCCCTCACAGGACAAACAGGAAATAATTAGGAGAGAGAAAGCGGCGGGATTAGAGGGATTAGGGGAGACTTCCTCCAGAAGGTGGAACTTTAGTTGGGACTTACAGAAGAAAAAGTTTACTTCCAATGGTCAGTGATTGGCATGGGGGACGCACGGAAGCTGAGTATTTCAGGAAGAAAGAAGAGTCTGATGAAAGGGTCATAGGACTGTAGCATATGAAGCCAGGAGGGACCAGAGAAGACACACAGTCAAAACCCTCCTTTTAGGGCAAACTGAGGCTGAGAGGGGATAAGAGATTGTTACAAAGGTGTCTGAGGTAAGATTCAAACTCAGATCCCCTGAACTCAGCGCTCTGAGGCTCCTTCTAGCTCTGTCTGCATCTATGATCTACCAGGAGAGGGGAACCTGTGACCTCGAGGCCACATGTGGCCTTCTAAGTCCTTGGGTGCAGCCTTTTGACTGAATCCTAGTTTTACAGAACAAATCCTTTTATGAAGGGGACTTGTTCTGTGAAGTTCAAGTTCAGTCAAAAGGCTGGACTTGAGGACCTAGAGGGTCACATGACTAGATACAGCCTAAAAAAATCAGAACCAAGAGGACAAGACACAGAAGAATTCAAACAATGTAAATAAATAGATCACTAAAAAGAAGATGAATTCTGAGTAATGATAGGTTCTGGAGAAGAGATACTAAAACTCAGTGGGGGTATAGTGTAGAAACCTTTGACTCCTCTGACACTTACTTCCTACCTGTATAAACTTAGGCAAATGGCTCAATTTCCCTGGACCTCACCTTCCTCCACAAGGAGGCTGGAACAGATGACTCCCAAAGAACCTTCCAGCTCTGGAGCTATCTGTGATCATATAACCTCTCAGAATAGAGTGGTAAGGGACTATTGGGGCAGAACTCTCTGTCTCTGTCTGTGTCTGTCTCTTTCTCTTTCTCTGTGTCTCTCTCTGTCTCTGTCTCTCTCTGTGTTTCTCGCTCTGTGTGTCTGTCTCTATACATGTATGTATATGTATACATATATTCAGATATCCTTTTTATATTGAATGGTTTTGCTAAATAGTTTTTCTTTGTGAAAAAGCAAAAGAACTTATATGTACAAATATATTTATTACATTTCTTTTTATGGTGACAAAGAATTGGAAACTTGGGTGGGGCGGTGTCCATCAATTGGGGAATGCCTGAACAAACTGTGGTCTAAGATCGTAATGGAATGCTACTGCGCTATAAGAAATGGATGGTCTATAAGAATAGGATGGTTTTAGAAAAACTTGGAAAGACATATATAAACTGATACAGAGTAAAGTGAACAGAGTTACGAGAGCACTAGTATTGTAACAATAATTAACTGTGAAAGACCTGGCGAATCATCAACACTATGATCCAGAACAATTCCTAAGGGCTCATGATGAAAAAATGCCTCTAGATAAAGAACTGATAAACTTTACCAATTGAAACATATATTTTTCATTTTATTTTTCTTTTTGAAACATGGCTAGTGTGAAAATATGTTTTGCATGATTTTGTATATATTTCTTATCTCCTCAGTGGGTGGAGGAGAGGGTACAAGGGAGAGAGAAAATTTGGAACTGAAATTAAAAATTAAAAAGTTTTTTTTTAAATAAAATAGGTTTTTTTTTTTAATCACAAAGAAGAACTCAATTTGGAGTATGGAAAATGTTCATGATATAAAGACAATACGCACTAAAAGAAAAATCAAAGCACCTCATTGGGAATAGCATTACTATAAAATGAAATTTGTTAGGAAACTGAATAGTCCTGTGGCAAAAAGTGGGGGTAGGTCCATACCTTCAAAGCACATCAAAGTAAATGCCAACACATCAGGGATGCAAATACTTTTTTTTAATAATAAGAATGGAAGAAAAAGGAACAATCTGTTTGAATTATAGAGAACATTTTATTCAAGCAAACAAGTAGAAGAGAATATTGGAATAAAAATCAATGGGTTAACCATTTAAAAATTAAAGGATTCTACCCCACAACAAAATACATCTAAAATTAAAATTTAAAAAGGATTGGGGGAAAATAGTCATAGCAAACGGCTGTGCTTTCTCCTCTAATAGAAAGCAGAAGCCCACCATACTCAGTTCTGCAAAGCTCTAATTTATCTCCTTGAAAGTGAGGGCTCCTCGTATTTTCCTTGTGTACTGTGGCCCCAGGTAGGCACGATGTCTTGCACACAAATAGTATATTAAAATATTTGTTGAATTGGATTTAATTGATGACCAAGATGATTCAGTTTGGTTCTGAGCAGACAGTGTTTAGGCAGCCAGGTGGTACAGTGCTTAGAATGTTGGGCCTGGAGTCAGGAAGACTCTTCTTCCTGAGTTCCAATCCAGTCTCAGATACTTACTAGATGTGTGACCCTGGGCAAGTCACTTAACCCTGTTTGCCTGAATTTCCTCATCTGTAAAATGAGCCACTCCAGTATCAGGGCCAAAAAACCCAAATGGAATCATGAAGAGTTGGACTGAAATGATTGAACAACAATAAAAGGTAGTGATTGGATTCAACCAAGTCTCAGCCTGACTCTTCTTCATGGTATGGAGGTGATCATGAGCTTTGAAAGGTTTCATGAATGGAGTGCAAGCCGGTCCCGCCAAGCTAGGAAAAGTTTGGCTATGGGCCCAGCAATACACTGTGCACCTGTCATCTGAGGGCTAGTCTTGCTGAGCTCAGACTCATCACCAGAAGGGTGACCAGAATCATGTATCTTTTTGGTCATAATATTTCCCTAAGACCCTCACTTATAGAATCACAGCCCTTTGGAAGACCTGAGCAAGTTGTGTTGGTGTCTTAGTCCTCTGAATAACTAGGAGAACTGAAGTCATTGTATATAAAGCTGGGAGGTACCCTTTGTTGTTATTCAGTCATTTGGTCATGTCCAGCTCTTTGTGATTCCATATACTATAGCACGCCAAGCCCTTCCCTCCACTATCTCTTGGAATCTTTCCAAATTCATGTTCATTATTTCCATGACATTATCTATCAATCTCATCCTCTGTCATCACCTTTTCCTTTTGCCTTTAATCTTTCTCAACATCAGAATTTTTTCCAATGACGGAGGGAATCCTAGAGATAGGTAATTTTGTCATCATATTGCATAATTTCTTATTATGCAAGAATATGTCTTAAAATGGCTTATTGATACCATTTTCATTTTTGTTACATCACTGTTACCTTCCACTTTCTCTCCCAGTCCCAACAGAATCCTCCTTTGTAATGAATAAGTATATTCACACACAATAAGTCAACACGCTGGCCATGTGGGAGAATATCCGCCTCGTTCCATCCCTCTCTGCTGAAAGGTGAGATACATGCTTCACCATCAGTTTTCTGAATTCATGCTTGATCACTGCATTGAGCAGAGTTTTGAAGTCATTCAATGTAGAAGTTCTTTACATTATTGTGGTCATCCAGTAAATTATTCTCCCAGTTTTTCTAACTTTTCTCTGCATTACTTCAAACAAATTATCCCAAGTTTCTCTGAAGTCTTCCTATTCATTATTTCCTTTTATTAAAGAGCTGTAATAGAGGCATCTAGGTGGTTCAGTGAATAGAGCACCGGCCCTGGAGTCAGGAGGAGCCAAGTTCAAATTTGGCCTCAGACACTTAACACTTACTAGCCGTGTGACCTTGGGCAAGTCACTTAACCTCAATTGCCCTGCCTTCCCCCTGCCAAAAAGCAAAAATAAATAAATAAAAAGTTGTAATAATAATAATAATAATAATAATAACAATAGCTAACACTTACATGGCACTTTAAGTACTGAAAAGCACTTTATATACATTATTTCATTTTATTCTCACAACAGTTGTTTTATTATCCTGATTTGACAGACGAGGAAACTGAGGCAAGTTACATGACTTGCCTAGGGTCAGACAACTAGTGAATGTCTGAGACCAAATCTGAACTCAGGTCTTCCTCAGTCCAGGTTCAGAATTCTATGTACTGAATCACCTGGGGGCCTAAGGAACTTGGAGACCCTCTTTTTCAGCTTTCTTATTTTTTCAACTAATAAGCTTTGAGTTTTGCTATCTTCATTACTCCTTTCCATTGGATATAAAAGCAAAGAAGACTCTTGTAACAAATATACACAGTCAAGCAAAACAAATTCCCACACTGCCTGCGTCTCATTCCGCATATTTAACCCATCACTCCTCTGTGCAGAGGTGCACAGCTCTCTTCATCACCTGTCCTCCAGAGGTGCTGCTGGCCATTGTGCTGATCAGCATTCGGAAGTCTTTGAAAAGAGTTCATTTTGACAATTTTGTTGTTATAGCATAAGTTGTTCTCAAAATTCTGCTCGCCTAATTCCATATCAGTTCACAAAAGACTTCCTAGGTTTCTTTGTAATTTTATCCTCCATTGTTTCTTACAAGATGATAGTATTCTACTATTGTGCTATAAGTATTGAGGGGCAGATGGACTTCATAATAACCTGGAGAGACTTAGATAAACTGAGGCTGAGTGAGGAGAGCAGAACCAGGAAAGCACTGTATACAATTACAGACATATCATATGTGTGACGACTAACTGATAGACTGGGCTCCTCTCAGCAGTGCAAGGCTAGAAGACAACTCCAAAAGACATGATGGAAAGGGATATCCACATCCAGAGATAGAACTACAGATTTCAAATGCAGATTGAAGCAAATTACTTGCTCTCTCTCTTTTTTTGTTTTGTTCTGTTTCTTCTTTCTCATTGTTCACTCCATTGGTTATAATCCTTCCTTATAACTTGACTAATGTTTAATGTGAAGGTATTTGTAGATCCTATATTTGATTGCATGCTGCCATGGTGGGGAGAGGAGAGGGAAGGGGAGAAAATTTGAAACTCAAGGGATTACAGAACTGAATGTTGTGAGCTAAAAGTAAATAAATAATTTTTTAAAAAGACAATAGTATTCTCAAGTATTTTCCAATTAATAGGCATCTCCTTAATTTCTAGTTTTCAATACTACAAAAGTTATTAATGTTTTTCATCCCTTTAAGACCTTTTTGAATTAAAAAATGACCTTTCCCTCTTTGATTCTTTGGGGGTGTGGGGGACAGGCTGTGAGTCAAATGAATCAAAGGGTATAGTTTAGTGACTTTTAAGGCATAGTTCAGGATTGGTTTCAAATGGTCTAAACCACTTTTCAGCTACAGTAACATTATGCTAATATTCCTCATTTTTTGGTGGGTTTTTTTTTTTTTACCCCTTCTACATTTACCACTTTCTATTTTTGTCAGCTTTGTCACTTTATTGGGTATAGGTGGAACCTCTTGCTTTTCATTTTTATTTCCCTATTTTTGTGTGATTGGTAGCAATTTTCATATGACTATAGATGATTCAAATTCTTTACCATGAGAATTGCCTATTTATATCCTTTAACTATCAGTTGAAGAATGACTCTTACTCTAATAGAGTGGTTCTCAACCTGTGGGTTGCAACCCCTTTGGGGTCAAATGACCCTTTCACAGGGGTTACAGGGGTCATCTAAGACCATGGGAAAACACATATTTCTGATGGTCTTAGAAACCAAGACACCGCTCCTCTATCCATCTCCAGGCGGGTCCGCCCACATGCAGATATGCCCACATATGAATATTAAAGGGTCTCAGCATTAGAAAGGTTGAGAACCGCTGCTCTAATAAATGTGAATCAGTTCTTTATATGTCTTGGAAATGAGACCTTTATCAGAGAAACTTGTTGCAAAGTTTTTCCTCAGCAGTGAATTGTTTACCTTCTTTTCTTAGCTGCATTGGATTTGCTTGTGCAAAAGTGCTGTAATTTTGCATAATGAAAATTGCCCACTTTATCTTTCACAATCCTCTCTATCCCTTTTTGGGTCATGAACTCACCTTATTCATAGATCTGAAAGATAATTTCTTACTTGCTCCTCTAATTTGATTATGACATGACTCTTTTATATCTATGTCATTTATCCATTTAAATTATATGATGTGAAATGTTGAGCTAAACCTCATTTCTGCCACAAGGTTATCCCAGCACTTTTCCCAGTTTCCCTAGCAGTTTTTGTTGAATAGTGAGTCTTTACCTCAGTAGCCACAGTCTTTGGTTTTGTTGAACTCTACACTACTAGGTTTATTCATTTCTATATATTTATTATATATCTAAAATGTTCTACTGATCACCTTTACTATAGTTAAACCATTACCAAATTGTTTTGATGATTATGGCTTTATAATATGGTTTGAAATCTGGTATTGCTTGATCCTCTTTCTTCCCACTTTTAAAAAATTATTATCCTTGAAACTATCCTTGAACCTTTTGTTCCTCCAGATGAATTTCATTATTATTTTTTCTAATTCTACAAAACAATCCTTTGGCAATTTAATTGAGATGGTAATAAATAAGTAAATGAATTGAGATAGTATTGTCATTTTTATGACATTGATTCAGCCTGCTCATGAACAATGAATATTTCTCCAGTTATTTAGATCTGTCACTATTAATGTAACAATTATTTTGGAGTTGTTCTGATGTAGTTCTTGTGTGTATCTTGGTAGATAGACTCCCAGGTATGTTATAAATTCTACTGTTATTTTAAATCAAATTCCTCTTTCTATCACTTCCTGCTTCATATTGTGGGAAACACAGAAATGCTGATGATTTATATAGATCTATTTTGTATCATCTTGCAACTTTAATGAAATCAGTCTTTAATTAATTTTAATTGGCCATTTAGGATTCTTTAAGTATGTGGTCGTATCTGCATAAAGCAATAATTTCACTTTGCTTATTCTTTCTATTTTTGTTGTTGTTGTTGTAGTGAATAAAAAGAATGGTGTAAGAATCAGGAAGACCAGGGTTCAAGTTCAGCCTTTTATAGATCCTGGCTACTTAAGGGGAATCATGTAACCTTTTATTTACCTATAGCAACTTTCTAAGACTAGGTGTTGCAGATGAGTTGGTGCTCTGCATTGGTTCAGGTCATTTCCACATGTGGAATTAAAAATTGATAAAATTATAAGTCATCTGTAACTCTATCTGGTTCCTGGGTTTTTTCTTTGTGGGTCATTCATGAATTGCTCGATTTCTTTTTCTCAACTGCATTCTTTAAATTCCTTATTCTATTCATCATTTTAAAAAGCACAATATCATTTTGTTAAATCCATGTACTACAGTCTATCCGACCACGTTTTTTATACATAATAGGAGCAGAGCATGGACAGAACTGCCTTACCTACTTCTTGATGACCACATGTGTCCCGGAACCCAGAAGTCTTGGCATTTTCTTATGATAAAGAAAAATTTGGGTGGTTCCTTAGCTTTCCTCCCTAACTCCCTGACATTAACACTGTGTGTAGGGGGGAGGAAGGAGGTCAATGCTCTTCCAATTTAAAAAAGAGAGAAGCTTCCAACTTGCCTTCTTCCTTTAACTCTTGAGGATTTGTAGAAACTAGGTTTTCCCTTGAGAAGGGGGGCAAAGGATCACCCTTCTTCCTCCAACCAAGTAATAATAATAGCTAACACTTAGGTAGCACTTATTATGTGCCAGGTGAGGCAGCTAGGTGTCTCAGTGGACTGAATGCTGGGTCTGGAGTCAGGAAGGCTCATCTTCATGAGTTCAAATCTGGCCTCAGACACTTACTAACTATGTGACCCTAGGCAAGTCACTTCACCCTGTTTGCCTCAATTGAGTCATCTGTTAAATGAGCTAGAGAAGGAAATGGCAAACCCCTCCAGTATCTTTGCTAAGAGAAACCCAAATGAGGTCACAAAGAGTTTGACACAACTAAACAACAACAAGACTGTGCTAAGCAATTTATAACTATTATCTCATTTGATCCTCACAACAACCATGGGGGTAGGTTCTATTATTATTCCCATTTTACAGATGAGAAATTGAGACAAACAGATTAAGTGAGTTACTCAGGGTCACAGAGTTAAATAAGCAGAAAGCAGAGCTGGTAGGGGAGGGGTGTAGAACAAATGGCAGGATATAGAGAGTGAATATGTGTCAAAGCATGGCTCAAAGCCGGCTAAATCATGGGTTCATAGATTCAAAGCTAGAAGCAAATCAGGAAGTCTAGCCCCTTAATTTTACCAATGAGGAAACTGAGGCACAGGAAAGTTGAGAGATTTACTCTTAAGCACCACATATTTAAGGTGACTTTTGAACTCATGTCTTTCTGAATCCAAATCCGGCGCCTTATTTACCATGCTGTGTTACTTCGCTGTATTGTGAGTTAAGTGAGTTTGCACTCACTCATCAAACAGTCCAGCTTAACCCAGGAGAAAAGGTCTAAAAGTCCCCAATTTAACTTCTTTAGGGAACGAGAACTTTGAGACGGAGAGGCTAGTTTACGAAATTTACAAAGGACACAAAAAGGAGGGGTAGCAGGGTGGCTGATAAGAGGTCTAGAGTAGACAGATCAGATTCCAGTTCCAGGTTTTTGCTGCCGTAGGATGCTGTTATAAATAGGAGACCTTTCCTTCCTGGTTATTTATTCTCCAAACTGTTTCTCAATCTATACTCCAAAAGCAACAATCTAATCAATCTATGACCAGTTGCATGACTTGGTCAAGATGGAAAGTCAACCTTTCAAGACTATTTAGTGCAACTACATCATTTGCAGATGAGGAAACCAAGGCCAGAGCAATTAAGTGACTTACATATAACTAATAAATGACAGAGCTAGTATTTGATATGGATATATAGTTTCTGTATCAGTGGTTATCAACTAAAGTTCTGTGAAACACTTCAGTATCATAAGTACTTAAGGGAATTCTCCCCTTTGCTTCTAGACGGACATTAATTTTGCGTGTAAGAAAGTCTCCATCTCCTCGCTGAAGCAATTTTAGAATGTTTGATCTTGTGCCACTAATATTGCCCTAGACATTTGGGACTGTGGCTGTTTATTTTTGTCTCAAGAGAAAATGTGCCAGTGAAATATTTTAAAATGAATTTAAATTGTCCTCAGTCAAGAAATTGGGGGGTCATTATAATGGATATCTAATATAATGGATTATTTAAGGCTTTGCTGAGTTCTTCAAAAGAACTTTGCAAGTATGTCATAAATTTTCAACAGCATTATTATGATTTGAAGCATGGAGCAAGTATTATTCTCATTGTAAAAATGTAGTCTTAGAACTATTGAATAGTTGCAACTCAAGGCTATAAACATGCTATTGTTGAGGTGGGGAGTAGAAGCTAGGCTTATTAAAATACACTTCTGTAACATATCCTCCTCTTCTTCCTTCATAATTACTAAATACCATGCTGTTTTTGATGACAAAACTAGTGCCATCAGCAAAAAAATATGTAGATCTTTGTATAGATAAAAATGTTCACTTCATCAGGGAAGATCCTTTAAAACTATTCCAAAGGCACTGAGTGTTGAGTATGCTCCATAAATAATGGGAAAATGTCTATAGGTTTTATACGGTGATGCAGTTCTATAAAAAATAAAATTATGTCATGTTCTTTTTTTTTTTTGAACCAGATTCACAGATTTTATTTGATTTCACATCATAGGATCATACATTTAGAGGCCATCTACTCCAGCCCCTCATTTTACAGACAAGGAAACCAAGGCCCTTCAGTCACTGCTAGGCCAAGGCAGCTGGTCAAAATGAATGAATGAAAGAATGATAATGTGCTAGACACTGTACTAAGCATTTAGAAAACAATTACAAAAAAAGCAGGATAATCCCTGTCCTCAAGTCACTTATATTTTAATGGGGGAAACAACACATAAAGAGGACCTGGAATGGCTGGTTCCTGTTAGCTGTCAAAGAGTGATTTTCCAATCTCACACACACAGGAAAAAATGTAGGTCAAATCCATGGGTTTGTGATACTATAAAGCAAGACGGGACCTTGAAGGAGATAGTTCCACAGTTCTGGACCAATCTTAAGTGCTATCCAGTCTTTCCTATGTTGTTGTTCAAGATTCTTTTGCCTAAAACTGAATTTCCTGGGCATCAAGCTTAAAGATTCAGACTTCAATTTATATAGCTATGAAAATTTTCACCCAAACAATAAATGATTGATATTAATATCATGCTTTCAAGTTAAAAAACACTTTCACAACCAATTTTGGCAAAGCAACAGCCAGCATGGCACGGTGAAAAGCAGTAAAAGAGAGCCAGCCTTGGAGTCAGAAAGTCTTTAGGTTGAATCCTGTGGGTGACACTTGTTTCCCATGGAACAACAGGTGACGTTTGACCTCCCTGAGACTGAGTTTCGTTTTCTGTAGAATGACGATAATCACGTCATGCCTACCTCACAAGGCCACGGTAAGGACCAAATGAGATGATATATCTAGAGGGCTTTGCTCATTTTAAAACCTTACAGAAACATCAGTAATCATTATCCTCACTTAACAGGGATGAAATGATGTCATGTTCTTAAAAAAAGGGGTGGTGGAAAGTCATCTTAACTGTGGCTGTACTGAGGAGGTTTGCTGAGCTCTGTTTGAGTCAAGGTTTGGCTCTCTCCCCATGGAGCTGGGCAATCCAATCAGGACCATCACACGACTGAGACTGTTTGCAGCATGAGAGCAGGCATCACATCTTATTTAATCATTCTATCTCCCCCTCAAATTGGCAAAATAAGCCTTCATAGAACTGATGCTTAATAAATGTTTTTTGGATTGTCAAATTAATTCACTTACCTTCATCACCAATACTTGTTGGGGCCAACTCTAAGTTAGGCAGTAGAAGCAGCCAGCTCCTTGCAGCTGCTCCCAGGCCAACAGGATGCTGGCTTACCACTCTCCATAATGTGCAAAGAACAGAGAGCTCTGAATTCTTGCTCATCCTGTATGGGAACACTAGATAAAGAAAGGACATGATAGCCTTCAAGGTCTGCCTGATGTTATGGAAATATAATGACCTATAGTTACCTTCTTTGTCTCTTTGCTCTATAAAAATCTTGTTGAGAGTATAAATAAATGGAATTCTGTCCTGAACTACCTACCTGGCCCAGTTCATCTCATGTCTCTGCTCACACTTGATGCTGGCATCAAGTGGCCCCAGAAAATGGCGCCCACTATGGGGCAAAGAGGGACCTAAAAGGAAGGCCACTGCAGAGACTGCCCTTACATTCACTGGAGCTCCACAAGTCACAAGTACCCAAGGTAAGGGAACTTTTTTCAAAAAATATTTTCTTGTTTGGGTTACGTGATGGTAATGGCAAGTCAAAGAGTGTAGAAGTGTCAGGTCAGAATTAGAAAGAAATTAGGTATATGCAGCCGTATAAGTATACAGAAAGAAAGGCAAAGGAGTTTAAGAGCAAAGAGTTCCTCTCTTGTAGCAAAGAGAGGAGCATGGGAAGGAAGTATAAGAAAGGTGTAAACTATTTGCACAAACAGTATGAACAAAGGTTTTGAGAGTAAAACCTTTGAAAATCTCTTTCTCTCCATTCTAACTTTGGCCAAATTTGAGTGCAGAGAAAAATGACAAAAAATAAAAAGGGAATTTTTCCCCCTCAGATCAAAGAGACAGACTAATGAGCATTTAACCATTTCCTGCCTCACCTAAAAGAGAACAGTTTTGTGTATTGGGATGCTACCAAAAATTAATTTGACTCATTCTGGTTATTTTTGGAAATGTGAAAAGGGAAAAGTGTCACTCCTAATATGATGCTAAAGATAAGTCAGAATTTATTATACTATTTGGAAGTAAGGCAAATTGGGAAAATACAAAGATCTGAAAAAGAAACACATCACAGGTGAAGCTTGGAGCTCTCCAGTACAGGAGAGAGGTGACAGGGCACCACCGGATCTTTTTCCAGAGTCCCCATGCACTGTGATTGGCAAGTTAAAAGCTTTCACTTTCAAAGAAGTTTTAAGAAATAAACATAAGAAATGAAGTTTACTGAAGTAAAAGTTAAAACAGCTGAAGATATTTTACACAATTTATTTAAGCCTCTTGTCCCAGATCAGATTTTAAAAGAGAGTACTGAAGAATAATAGGGAATTTGAGTTATCCTCCCCAATCTGGCAAAAGGGAGGAGTCATACTAATTATCAAGGACCCCACTGGCAACAGACCTGGGCACCCCAAAGCCCACACCGTTAGGCAAGCAGATGAACCTCTCCTTTCAAGCTCCAGAACCCACAATCAGGCTCTGCAATTGTGTGGAGAGGAGAAACACCTCTGTACTTGATAAGCCTAATTTTTTATCAATAATTTTTCTATGCGATGATATGGAAATGCAATTAATGTCATAATCTCATTGTGTTATTATGATCTTCTTAAATAATAGTAAAATTCTATCATATAGTAAAAATGAGGGGATCATTATTAACCAGAAATAGTGTTAGATAAACGTTTACATCACTGTATCAGTTCTGCTAACCCCTTCTTATAGTGTTGATATCTGGCACACGGAAAACCAGGTGTTTACATCTGTACCTGTACTTAAAAAGGTTTACAGCTAAAACAATCTGGCTCTCATTTATGAAACTTGTAAAATTATTAATTAAGTTTAATGCTAAAACCTAAAATTGTTCATTGATTACTGTGTGTAGAAAGGAGGATACTGGGTGAAAACTTCATTCGGATTAATTCTGCCTATTCAGAACATTCCTCCTGCATATATGAGAGTTGGCAGAACAGGGGCATCACCATCAGCCCCTGGTCCATGTCAATTCTCCTTATTCTGTAAAACTGCCAAGGCCCTTGGAAACCATCTCTATAGGCAAGGTCATCAGCCTGGGAAAGGAACTTGTTTTAGTTATGTAGTTCCTAAACAATGAACTTAGCTTGCTGAGAAGTTACAAATCTATGTACAATAAATCGAAGTAATTTCTAACAATTGGCTTTTTCACCAAGACAAATTTAAATTTGAGGGAAAAAAAATGTCAAATTGAATCCCTTATGTATAAGAGACCTAGTAAACCTTTACTGTTTATTACAGCTCCATGAGAATAAAATTAACTGTAATTGGCTATAAGCTGTGATGGGAGAAAATTGCTGTTGAAGATAAAAAGCACTTAAGACTATATTTAATTCACATATTCCTATTTTTTTTCCTTCTATAGCAAATTTCTATGATCAGAGCCAATAATCAGTAAAGGATATGAACTCTTTTGTGTTAGCTTACTGGAAAATCTAATATTATTTTTCATCAAGAATTAGAACATGTACAGAAACTTATACGAACTACTTAAGGCTCACCTTAATATGTTCCCATTATTTAAAAGGATTCTAAAACTGAGAGATTTTAAAAGTACTTAATCATCTTCTTAACTGTTGCCTATAAGAGATTCAATTATAATACCTTTTTTGACTAAAAAACTTGGTGTTATCTAAGAATTCTGCAATTAGCTAGGAATTTAGTTTGTTAATAATACTTTGGGAATTTATGTTACTTGAGAACATTTTTATACCAACTTGGTTTTAATAAATCTCAATTTAAAAGTTTGTTTTTGATTTAAGGTTAAAAACAGAGCTATCATGTTATAAGTTTTCAACTAATTTTTTTCATAAAAGTATGGTGATCATTTATAAATCTCAAAACAAAAAAAATCTCCTACTACATTGATTCTAAATATTATCAAGTTATTAATACTCAATTTACTTCTGCTCAAAATGCAAAGCTTTCATCTCTTATATGATAATTAAATGATTTTTCTTCTTCTCCCTTGAATGTGGTGTCAGATAGCAAATACTCCGTGTACGTATGTTTACATGTTAATCCTGCTAAGCTTAAACACACACAGAATATGGAGCTTTTCAGCCTTTTTCAGAAATTACAAACCCTCATAAGATAGAGACCACAAGCTATATTAGAGCTAATTCTTCACTTCCTGGACTTCTTTCCCAAAATCATGCAACTATTGATCAAAAAGTTTAAGTTTTTACAGAATTTTCCCAAATAGTCATAGAGCTACATTATCTTACTCTTATTTTCCTCAAAATGTACATAGTCTATGTAAACAATTCCATATTACTAGAGAACGAGCTAGACTCATCATTCAAAACTGCCCTTGATATGTTATCTATACTACTCTTCCAGTCACGGCCCTTAACCCATGGGGAATTAAATCTGACCCTATTTGGCAGATGGCTCTGACTCACAATCCTCCCTTTGGTAAGTTATCATACACACAAGCCACAATGCATACTTTTTTCTTCTTTTAGCTTTGCTTCCCTTCAGATAGGAGGAGTAAAACATGTAATTAACGTTATGTTATAATCTTTTGCTTCAATGAGCATTCCAAAACAATTGAAAACTGATAATGCCCCCCGCTTACACTATCAAATCATTTCAATCTTTCTGTGATTATTTTTAAATAAAATTAATTACAGGCATCCCTTATAATCCCATTGGTCAAGTTACACTTGAGCAATGGAATAAAGATATTGAAACCTATTTACAAAAATGAAAGGGGGGCACTTGGACTGATACACCACAAAGATACCTACCTAGCTACTGCCTTATACACTCTAATTTTTTTACACATCACTAAAAATGAATATACACCAGCACAAAAACAACTTGAAAAAGTACACACTCCCCAAATGAAGGTAATGTGGAGAGATCCCCAGACAAAGAAATGGGAAGGTCCAGATCTTTTATTAACCTGGGGGTGAGGCTATGTTTGTGTCTTTCCAGGAAACTTCAACAAACCCATGTGTATATCAAAGAAACATCTCTGAGCATGTGCCACAACTCACTGCCCAGATGCAGAAACTGAGAATTTGGAGAAAGAGGATCTGGAGATCCCTTGTACAAAGACAACCCAAGAAGAAGTGGCTTAGCGTCTCACCTTTTCACAAGATACTACTACCCTCCAATGAACATGACTTGTTTAATCGTACCCTTAGACAGTGTATTAGCGGTTGTGATGTCACTGTGCTGTTAGTGGAACACCCCTCATTTGCTGTTTTTCCCACTAATATTTCTCATAATTGTTTTCAGACTTTGAGGGAACATGCACTTCAAATAATGTCTGATTCTCTAGTTAGAAAAAAGCAATTTCTGGACTTTGAATCATGGGACTAATTGCCATAGCTTCTCTCTTAATATCAACGACTGTGTCTTCTATTTCTTCACTAAGTGAAATACAAACTGCTCAATCTGTGAATGCATTGGCAAAGAATGTTAGCTTGGCTTTAAAAACCCAAGAATCTATAGATAAGACATGACTTATAATAATCAATTTGTTGGAAGTCAGTCATGTATCTCTAGACTAGTTAGAAACACTTAAGACCAGACTCCTTCTCCAATGTAATTATGGATACACCTATATGTGTATGACTCCTATGTATGGAATATCACTTGCATTAATTGTACTCTTACTCTATGTATATCTAGTAGAGATTCTATTGTAGTAATTGCTGAACAACCTTCATTTGCTTTTTCCAACTAATTTAACTCATGCTTGCTATCAAACGTCAGGGAGATATGTATTATGTGTGATTTCTGATTTCTTAAAAAGAGGGGGGAAGGGTTTGTCACACTTCTTGTTACTAGACTCACTGCCCTAATATTATGAATAATTTCTACTACTGTATCTGCAATTTCTCTACTAAGAAAAACCCAAACTGCACAATATGTTTATGAATTAGCAAAAAACATTCCTATAGCCTTTAAGACACAACAGAATATAGAGAAGGATCTTTTATATAAGATCAATGTATTAGAACAATTAGTATTGCATCTAGGTGAAGAGTTAAAGCACCAAAAACTTGACCGTTACTTCGATGTGATTACAGAAATACACACATTTGTGTCACCCCCAGCTTATAGAATTCTTCCCAGGTCAACATTACATTTGATAAAATCAGAGCCCACTTACTGGGAGCTTGGCACAATTCCAATATCACCTGGGATATGTATGCCCTGGGGAATACTATAGAACAACTGGAAAATAGGCACAGTGCTGGAACTGATCCCTCTGATTTAGCTAATAAGATTCTCCACACTTTGGATAAGCTCAATCCTTTCCAGAATATTATATCCATGTTATTACACTTTGTACTTACGCTTATGATATTGTTAATCCATTGTGCTTGTTTCTCATGTATCCTGCGTCTTGTATCCAGAAACTTCAGTACCCTTGTTGCTGAAATTCATGGTGTTAAGTTACTTGCAAAGAAAGGGGAAGAGGAGTTCTATCCTTAACTACTCACCTGGCCTGGTTCATCTCATGTCTCTGCTCACACTTGATGCCATCAGATACTACTAGCGCCACTTCTGAATGAATCATGTATGCATCAATCCCCTTGCTTTCCAAAGTGAATTGATCCACTTTGATTCAGTCTGTGGAGTTCTTAGGTATAAAAAAGACCTAGGAGGACTGTTTATGAATACGAGCAGTAGATCGTCCCTGGGAAATAATTTGTGGTTTATTACTTCCTGTTTCTGTGTAGATATGTGTGCATTTCTGCTGATGTAATTAAAATGCTCAGTCATCAAAAAATATCTATTTTTTAAAAAAATCACCAATTGAGTTAATGCTTTCGTGTCATGAGACTTAAAGGGTTTTGTTTTTTTTAATCTCATTTATCCTCAGAATTGCCTGGGACAATGGTAAGGGTCTGACCTTCTGGAGTTGTGTAATAATAACAACACTGTAGTTAACGTAAGAAGACTAGGCATCAGTCAGCCAGTCAACACGCATTTATTAAGGAACAGTTATGTGCCATGTACTAAGCTAAGAGCTGGGGATATTTAGAAAAGCAAAAAGAAGTCAAAATCCCTGCTCTTAAGGAGTCATAGTTTAATGAAGGCAACAAACAACATTGTACAAACAGGTTTTATACAGGATGAATAGGAGATAATCTCAGAGGGAAGGCACTAAGATGGGGAAGGTTTCTTGTAGAACTTGGGACTTTAGCTGAGACTTGAAGGAAGCCAAAGAAACCAGGAGGTAGAGATGAAGAGGGAGGGTGTTTCAGGCATGGGGGCCATTCAGTGAAAATCCAGAAAGTAAGGAAAAGGAGTGTCCTGTGTGAGACTAGAAAGTATGACCAGAAAAGTAAGAAGGGGTCAGCTTATGAAGGACTTTGTTTTAGGAAGAAAAACACTATGTTTTAGGAAGATCATTTTGACAGTTAAGTGAAGGATGGACTGGAGTGAGGAGAGCCTTAAGGCTAGGACACCAGCGAGCATGCTATTGCAGTACCCCAGGAGTCAGGTGAGAAGAGCCTGAACCAAGGTAGTGGCTGTGTCAAAGGAGAGAAGGGGGTATGTATAAGAGATATTTTGAAGGTAGAAATGACGGGACTTGAAAACTAACTAGATTTAGAGGATGAGAGAGAATGAAGAATCAAGGATGACACCTAAGTTTCAAACTTGGGTGACTCAGTATGATAGTACCTTTGGCAGGGATTATGGAATTTAGGATGTGGGATGGGGATGTTTTGGGGGGAGGAATAATGTATTTAGTTTTGGACATGTTAGGTTTGAGATACTTATATGGGACATCTAATTGAAGATAGGGAGTTAGAGGTCAGGACAGAGATTAGAGCAGAATAAATAGATCTGAGAATCATCTACATAGAGATGATAATTGAATCTATGAGAGCTGATGAGATCAACAAGCATAACATCAATGCAATACTCACAGCACTGATAGCGACTGTAAATATGCCATTATAGTGCTCAATTGCAAAAGATAACAGACTCTTCATATAGACGATAGAAGTGAAACATTTATTCAGACACCAGAAAACTGAATCCCAAAACCAGAAAGCTGAATCCATTATAGTAGCAAAGAAGTTAATACCACATAATAGCACAGAGAGCCACACCATCCTTTAGCCTACCCATAGATCAATACTCACAAGTCTAGCTGTCTGCCTGGGTGCACCTTCTCCTCCCTCCATCTCTAAGTGCTCTAACTCCCAGCTTCCTGTGGGCTCTGCTCTGTCCTTCAGCAAGGAGGATGTAGAGGAAGTAGAATGACAACAGGAGGATTCTCCTCCTACCACAGGTTCCTTATGATTTCATTCATCCTATTAGGTGGCAGGGAAGATCTTCAAATCAGGGAAGTTCTCCACATTCACTTAGGTCTATTAAGGGTCAAGGTAGATCTTCCAATTATCATTACACCAAGTGAAATAATATATAGAAAGAGATGATAAAAGGCTCAAGACAGAGTCTTGGGGGACATCTATAGTTAACTATCATGACCTAGATGAAGATTAAGCAAATGATTCTGAGGTCATACAGGAAGAAAACAAGGAGAAAGGAGTATTATGAAAACCTAGAGAGAAGAAACTGTCAAGAAGAAGAGGTTAAGTAACAGTTTCAAAGGCTGCTGAAGGTCAAGAAGAATAGGGGTTAAGAAAAGACTAGGTTTGATAATCATGAAATCATTGGTAATTTTAGAGAGAACAGTTCTTGTTTAATTATGATGTCAGAAGCCAGACTATAAAGAGTTAAGAAGAGAGTGGTAGGAAAGGAAATGGAGGCACCTATTTGTAGATGGCCTTCTCAAGGAGTTTAGCTTAAAAAAAGAGGAGATATATAGAATTCTATCTCATAGAATAGACAGATAAGTAAAGGGGTTTTTGAAAATGAAGGAGATATGGATGTGTTTGCAAGCAGCAGGGAAGTAGCTAGTAGACAGGAAGAGATTCAAGACTAGTAAAAGTATGGATGATAAAAGGGGCAATCTACTGGAGAAGATAAGATGGAATGAGATCATTTATTCAAGTAAAGACCTTTGCCTTGGCAAAGAGGTCTATCTTTTGATGTAAGATAAAGGCAAAAAAGGAAATAGTGATGGAAGGCATCTGAGTGAGTAGGAGGGGGAAAAGAGAGAGAGCTCTGGATGAATGGACTCATTTTTTTCAGGGAATATAAGACAAGGTTTTCAACTGAGAGTGTTGGAAGAAGGGGAACCATAGGAGGTTGGAGAAAGGATGGAAAGACTGGGAAAGCCAATGTGGTGAGAGGGATAATGACTTGATTAGGGAGGTGTACAAGGATTGCCTTGCTGCAGTGAGTACTTGCAGTGAGTGATATTATGTAACATAAATTTGTAGTTGATCTATTCAGCATACTTTCTTAGTTTTCTCTAGCCTGATTCAGCAGAATGTGAAAAGAAGGCAGTGGATCGTGGGAGTAATCCCAAATTGGAGCTTGGAAGGGCAACACAAGGGTCAGGATAAAGGGACAAGGAATTCAAGAGAAAAGGACAGTGTAGAGTTGAACTAGTTTACCAAGGGGTCAAAATGGGGGAAGAAGAGAGTGTAGTGAGTTCAAGAGTGATTAAATATAAATATAGGGAAATAACTTAGGGGTAAAGGGATTGGAGGTTGAGATAAAAAAATGAAGAACAGGGTTTGGAGCTACAAATTATAGGGAGAAGTAGAATGACAACAGATTATGAATAAGAATTTCAGAATTCATGAATAAGGATTTGGGACAGTTGTAGGTGATGGCAAGATCAAGGATATGAACATTGTTCCATTTAGCTATGGTGTAAAAGGTCATGGGAAATGAGTAAATTGAAGCAATGGAAATATTTGAGGTCTTATCAATATGAGTTAAGCCCCCTAGAATGAAGGCAAGAATTGGGGCATGAGTCAGATACTTAACTCATTGAAGACGGAAAATGAGTGTCCTGGGGGTAATTAGATAATAGCCACCAGAATCTCAAGTGATCAATAGGAATGAATCCCAAAGTTTATTGCATCGGGGTGATAGAGGGAGAGCCTCGAATTGGCAATGGGGAGATCAGAGTATTCCAACCCACCTTTACCATGATATCATGAGTGAAAATGCAACCAGTGCTAGAAACGGCAGCTAGGAAAACTTATCGAGAGAGAACCAGGTCTCACTGAATGCAAAAAGATGAAGGGACTGAGAAGTGAAAAGGTATAAGATGAAAGGAAGTTTGTTATGTATATATCAGGCATTCCAAAAGGCATAGTAGAAGGGTTGGATAACTTTAGAATGGGACTTAGGGGAGGGCGGTGTATGAAAGTGTAAGTGTAAGTGGCCAGTGTGAGATTGAGAACTTGGTTTAAACAGTGACAGTAGAGGGGTTCAGAATCACTAGGAAAGGAGGATATAATGGACCAGAAGTATGTTAATTATTGAAAAACGATTTTAGGTAGATTATCATTGTTCATAGGGGTTTGGTCTCAGGTAGAGTTGTCCCAAGGGATCAGACAGCTGTGTGGGGCTGGAAAGATGCATGTGGGGGGCGGGGCACATGGAGGGTGGCAAGGAAATCCCTGTGGCTGTAAGTGACTGGAGAGAGTGCTTGGATGCGACAAAATGGCTACTCAGGGAGACAAGCAGGTAAGGGGACTCCTGTGGAGCTGTAGGTGGCCAGAGAGAGTAACCAGACTGTATTCTCTGTCACTTAATTATTGTGTGACCTTGGCCAAGTTATTTCATATTACTGAGTGTCAGTTTCCTTATCTGTAGAGATACCATCTTTACTTCTTAGTTCACAATGTTGTAAGGGGAGATATTTGTAGACCAAATTGTAATATATAAGTGTGTGTGTGTGTGTGTGTGTGTGTGTGTGAGCTATTGCTAGTTCTTTTTTATGTTATTTTAATTTTATGTTTAAGGCATTTAGTTATCATACAAATGGAATGATTAGACTATCCTATTACTAGGAGCAACTAGCATATTGTTGGGAACAGCTGAATATCATCACTCATCAAAAAGAACTTGGGCCAGTGGGTGGAGGTCGTTCAGTTCAGTTCACCAGATATTTATTGCGTCTCCTCTTTTGCTGTGCATCTGAGGTTGAAGCGGATAGAGGTCAGGAAGACCTGTCTTCAAGTCCTATATAGCACATAATAAGTGTGTCATTTAGAGCAGGTCATTTAACTTCCTGGCAGTTTAAGCAATTTTCTAAGTCGAGTAGAGGAAGTTTCCTACAGCAATAAGAGCATGTGTATGGTCCAAAATGCGCAGGATACTTGGGAAGCACTGGGATACAAAGAAAAAAATGAAGCAATCCCTGCCTTCGATGAGATTATATTCTACTGGGTGGTACCGTAGGAACACAAATAAGTAAATACATACTAAGTGCAAATCGACACAAAATATTGGGAGAGGGAGAGTGTCAATAACCAAATAGGTGAGGAAGTTTTGGAGAAGTAGAGGGCATATGGACCGTGCTTTGGAGGATGCTGAACGTTCTATTAGAATTAGGAGAGGTGAGCAAGGAGAGCATTTCAGACCCAGGGGGCCACTTGGATAAAGGCGCAGAGGTAAGAGATGGAATACACCAAAGCATTGAGTGAGTGAGGGGAAACAGTATGAAATAATATCGGTATGAGCTAGTCTGGGGAGGCTCCAATCGCAAGTCTGAGGATTTTGTGTCTTCTCCTAGAAGTAATAGAGAGTCACTGAAAATTTTCAGTAGGGAGAGTGGTGATATGGTCAGCGCCATTCATCCACCCTCACTGCCCTTCGCCCTCTGCCCTGCAAACGCCCCACTTCTCACCACCTGGAGCAATACTCTCCCAACTAGACCTTCAGACTTCTTGTCTCTGGGAGTTAATCCCCTCAGCTTTACAGCTCCCACCGAAGGGCTGAGCTGTAATGACTGGTGAGTGAAATGGCCAATCTGCCATCTTCTCTTTCACCATGAACATAACCCTATTCCCACCCTCACTCCCCAAACCCCGCCAACAATTTTCCACCACTTGCTCTGAGAATAATAATTAAATCAATCGTATCATTGCTTATGTATGGAGGCAGGTCAATCCACTGTCCTGTCCTGTTGATGGACTCAATGGCTCTGTGACTCCCCAGATGGAAACTTTCCTGACCACCACTACCCTGTGTAGGTTGTATCCTTCATTAGAATGTGTTTTATTTTTGCATTTGAGAATATAACATATTTTGTATTTGTAGTTTTCATATTTAACACAGTGTCTAACACATAATTTTTTTCACTTATTCATCCATTCATGGCCAGATCTGTATTTTAGGAATATGGTAGCTGAGTAGAGAGTGCAATGTTTTTTGTCATTGATCCCTTTGGCATTCTATTATATGAAACCCTTCACATAGTAATGTTTTTAAATGCATAAATAAAATACAAGGAAATTGCTTATAATATATTTAAATATGTTCTATTTAAAGGTATATTTAAAAATGCAACTTTTTCCATCCAGGTTCATGGATCCTTTGGGGGATCACATATAATCTATTTATTTATCTCAGTTCTAGAATCTGAACATTAGAGAATTAGGAAGATCAAAGGAGGGAGAACAACCAGAAACTTAATCAGTGCAAGATGTGACAAAGACCTAAATGAGGGTAAAGTTTGTATAATTGGAGAGAATGGTACAAATGTGAAGCATATTGTGGTAGGATCTATAGGACTTGACAATTTATTGAATGTAGTGGCCAATAAGGATGATGGTTCATTGAATTTAGCACCTGTCAGTAATCTCTGCTCAATAAGTGAACTGGGAGCTGGAAGAAATAGTACCTAAGTATGTTAAGCTTGTGATAAAATCAGTGCCATGTCCTCCTCCATGATGCCTTCTCTGATCACCCCACCCATAAGTGAGGATCCCTGAGTATAACACTTAGCTTGTTCCATTTAAATAGCATATTATAGAGGTGGAAGGGACCTTAGAGACCACTTAGTTTCTTCATCTATAAAATGAAGGAGTTGAATTATGTGACTTCCAAAGTCCTTTCCAGCCCTAAACGTATGATCCTATGTTCCTACTCTAGCCCCTCATTTTACAAATAAGTAATAATTATAGCTGGTGGCCCAGAGCACTGGGCTTGGAATTAGGAGGATGCATCTTCATGAATTCAAATCCAGCCTCAGAAACTTACTAGCTGTGTGACCCTAGATAAGTCACTTCACCTTGTTTGCCTCAGTTTCTTCATCTGTAAAAATGAGCTATAGAAGGAAATGGCAAACCATTCTAGTATCTTTGCCAAGAAAACCCCAAATGGGGTCACTAAGGGCCAGACGTGGCTAAAACGACTGAACAACAGCAACAAAAAAGATATTATATTTAAAAGTGTGAATATATTGGATTATGAGCTCCTTGAGGACAGAGATCAATCATCTTGCACACCTTTGGATGCCCCACTCCCTTACAAGTGTCTAGCACTGCTTTGCACATACATAGTAATTTCTTAATATAATGTGCTGAATTGATGAATGGACAGAAGGTGTTTTCACCTCTTTTTCTACCAAAAGTGAGATTCGGTGGATTCATAAGGAATTGTCCTTCAGACTGTCCTTTCAAAGTGACTCTGACCAAGAAATTTTTAGCTATGCACAGAGTAATGCATCTCTATTGATAAAAATCTCTTTTTAAATTTTTTTGGACATGTTACGTGGAATGGATTGGTGGGCTATCCAGGACAGCATGTTCAACAGGCAGTTGGAAATGTAAGACTAGAGACAAGAGAAATATTGAGCCTAGATTTGAGAGTTCTCTGGATAAGTGTGATAAATTAGCCCATTGGAGTGGATGAGACCTCCAAGAATATCTAGCTGAGAGAAGAAAAAAGGGAACTAACAGAATGTTGGGGAAATGCCCAGGTTTACAAGTCGAAGAAGATGGAGGAGGAAAAATCGGAGTTCAAGAAGGGAATCAAGAGATACAGCGTCATGAGGCTAAGAAGGGAGAGAGAATGAAGGAGGATGTTGTCAACAGTGTCAAATACTTCCAAGAAGTCAAGGAGAACCAAGACTTAAAATAAAGCAAACTTCTTGGATAGGTAATTAAGGAGTCACTGGTTGCTATGGAGGGAGTCATTTCAATAGAGTGGTGGAGGGGCAGGAGCTCTATTAGCATGGGATGAGAACTCAGGGAAGCAGAGGCAATCGAGTCAGAGTATTCTCCCTGGAAATTTGGCAGTGAACGGTAGGAGAGAAAGGAGACTACAGCTTAAGGAGTAGCAAGGCCAAAGAAATGACCGGTTTTAGAACAGGGGAAATCTGAGCACACTTTTAGGCAGAGGAAAAGCTTTTAAATGATTTTTCTTTTTTGTCTCTGAGTCCTCCACACTTAGCACAGCGCCTGGCACTTTGGTGTTGCTTAATAAATGCTTGTCGAAGTAAATTAAATGAAATAGGAAGGTAACTCTGTGTCACCTGTACAAATGCCTCATCTCGGATTAGACTGTATATTTCTTGGGAGTCATTTTTTTGTCTTTGTAGCCCATCACATAGCAAGCACTTTGTTGAATTAGATTCAGCTGTTGCTGGAGTAAGGCCCAAGAGGACATGGGAAAGGGTAGGATTAGAGGTTAACTTTGCCAAGATGGAGAGTGACCTACTTTTCTGAGACTAAAGGGAAAGAGGGCAGAAATGTATGACAATACAAGACATTTTTAAGGGTGAAGAAAGAGAAATGTGGAATGCCCCGTGGGTCGAGGGTATCTACACCCTTTTGGTCGCCGGTTCCTAATCTCTGATTGGATCTCTTTTGGAGCCATCATCTCCCTTACTCCATCCCCACTAACCCATAAGTTGCCAAGTCTTGTTGATTCTACTTGCGTTTACCCCTTTCTTCTTCTTTTGCTTTTTGCAGGGGGAAAGGTAGGGCAATTGGGGTTAAGTGGCTTGCCCAAAGTCACATGGCTAGTTTTTTGTGTTAAGTGTCTGAGGCTGCATTTGAACTCAAGTCCTCCTGACTCCAGGCCAGTGCTCTATTCACTGTGCTACCTAGCCACCCCAATTTACTCCTTTCTTGCCACTAAACCACCATCTTAATTCAGTCCCTCATCTCTTCTTCTCTAGGTTATTGCTACAGACTCCCAATTGGCCTCTCTGCTTTAGTCTCTTCCCTTCTTCAATCTATCGCCCATAGAGCTACTAAATTTATATTCTGAAAGCACAAGTCTGACCATATCTCCTCTATTCAACAAACTTCAGTGACTCCCAATTACCTCTAGGCTAAAATGCAAATTTCTCTCCTTAGCATTTAAAACTCTGAAATCTAACTCCAACCTATCTTTGCAGACTTATTTTTCATTATTCCTCCTTACAAAGTCTCCTGGCCTACTTACTATGTGTTCGACTTTGTGCTTTTGCACAGTCTTTCTCTAATACATTCTCCTTCAACTCTATTTCTTGGATCCCTCTCTCCTTTGAAAACTCAGCTTAAATGCTTCCTCCTATGTCTCTAGGGCGCCTTTGCTGATCCCTTCAAACGGTAGAGTTTTCCCTCTACTTCCTTTGTATGTGTTTCATATTGATTCATCTGCATACATGCTGCTTCCCCCAGTAGAAGGTAAGGTCCCTGAGGGCCAGGATTACCTCTACTTTTGTCTTTGCACACCTGGGGCTTAGTACAATGTCTGGCCCACAGCAGGCACACCTTAAATGTTAGTTGAATTGGATTAGAATAAATCCATGGCTTCAATCTTCCCAGTAAGTTAAAAAAAAAAAGAGGCCAAGTCAACTGCTGACAGATATGAGACTGAAAAGAACACAGTTGGAGTTAGGAGTTTGAGGGCAGAGGAGAAAGTTTTAAAGAGTCTCAAAGGAATACAATTTGTGATTTAATCAGGTATTAGCAAAAAGTATGGCCATGTAGCACAGGGGGCCTAGTTGTGGTGAAATAGAATGGATTTACAGTAAACTTGAGTCAGCAGAGCTTACTTCCCACTTCCAACAGTGCTCAACAGCCCCAGAGTAAGCATGGAGGAAGCCGATAATGGGAGTTAGAAGCAGGTCAAGCTAAGGAAATGATGTGCGAAACAAAGTCGGCAGAAACCAGTTACAGAAATGAACAAAGTTCTGGGAAGTTTTCTAATCATAGTAACTCCAGGAGAGCTAATGTTCTTCACCAGAGAATACATGGACTGCAGGACGTATTGGAGTTGGAGGGGGATGATTGAGGAAATGCAAAGAAGGCTGCATTTGAATTCAGAGGACCTGGGTTTGAATCTACAATTTCTCTACCTGTCTGATCTTGGGCAAGTCTCTTAACTTCTCTGGACCTTAGGGATTTGATTAGGACATTTCCAAGGTACCTTCCAGATTGAAATCTATGATCCTCTGATCTTATTTTTTTTTAAAGAAAAAAACTGAAGAAATAAACACAATGGGGCTAGACCTTCTGATTTGTTTAGCTTGTCACAGGAGATAGTAAAGTTTGTTACTGGATAGGAAGTGATTTAATTACATCCCTATTAAAAGTGATTCCCTCCATTCAATACCTACTGGGTGAAGAGCACTGTGCTGGGCAGTGGGAGCCTTGAAGAAATTAGATGAGACATGGTCCCTGCCCTCATGCTTTTATAGTCTGGCATGGGGATGTGCCACTCATACAAATAATCATAATGCAAAATAATAATATTTGAGAAGTATGTTTTAAAATGTACAAATGTACCCATCACCCTCTCCTATGTAGAGGAGAGAAGTGGAAACTGCATTTCCAAAACAGGGTCAATGAGTCATTAGAATGTGGGCAGGATGTTTCAGAAGATGTTGGTAACAAATGAACACCATCCAGTGCTCTTGAAAAAACACATCTGCTTCCACGCCAACAGTTTTCGAACATCTGCTGCAAAACTTTCTTATCAGACTTATTAGAGTTCCCTGAGATATTTCTCTAGACTCTTAGAGAGAAATTATCAAATGAATGAGTGTATTTAATTAGTAAGTACTAAATCAACTCAGGACCCAACCAGAGAGCCACACTATGGCTATGTAAGTAGAGAGATTTATAGAGATAAAAAGCTAACCAAATCAGATGAGGACCAGAGGGCATGATGCATAAATTCCTTTTGATGTAACAGTGTGGAAGTTAATTTATGTAAATATAGGCAATTGTAAAGTAAGTTCAGTTGGTCTTGGTGATGTTGAAAGTGAAGGTTATAATAAATTATTCATATATTTGAATATTTCTCCGGAACCCTTGTTCATCTATGTGGGTACTCTTTTTACCAGTGAAGACTACAATCCATTCATACATTTTCTCACCCATCCTATAATCCATCTGAGCTTTCTTATATTGTGGAATCGATCACCAACCTGCTCAACATGCTAGGATCCTCCTTCTGATACTCAAAAATGTTTCTTTCTCAATTACATGTAAAAAACATTTTTAATATTTGTTTTCTAAATTTTTGAGTTCAAATTTTTTTCCTTCCTCTCTCTCCTCCCTCCTCCTTGTAAAGGTAAGAAATTTTATTTAGATTATACATGTGCAGTCATGCAAAACATTTCCATTCTTCTGGTTCTTCTAATATTTCATGGATATCAGAGCAAGTCTTGGACTGCCCACCCATATAGCTTATCTTTGCTATATGATTAGCCTACCTTCTTAAATAAGGCACTTTTTAAAAATAATATTCTATTTTTCTAGTTATATATAAAGACAATTTTTAAAAATTCACTTCAAAGTTTTTTTGAGTCCCAAATTTTCTCTCTTCCTCCTTCCCCTTCCCTTTCCCTGGGACAGTAAGCAACTTGATAGATTACACATGTTCAATCATGGAAAACATATCACCATATTAGTCATGTCGTGAAAGAAGACACAGACACAAGGGGAAAAAAACCCACAAAAAAAAATTCAGAAATTGAAAAAGAATGTTCTCTGATCTGCATTCAGACTCCATTGGTTCTTTTTCTGGATGTGGATGGCATTTTTCATCTTTAGTTCTTTGGAATTGTCTGAGACCATTGTATTGCTAAGAAAAGCTAAATCATTCATAGTCAATCATTGTACAGTAGTGCTATTACTGTGTACAGTGTTCTCCTGGTTCTGATGACACATTTTTTTAAAAAGATGACACTTTCATATTTAAGTTTAATTGATGCCTTTTTTATATCAAAATTATTTCCAAATAGACCCTGACCCACCTCATCTATCCAAGCAAAATTTCTTTTATAACAAAAAAAACTATAACCAAACAACACATCAACAAAGCTTGGCGGTATAAATGACATTCTGTACCCACAGAGCTCCACCTCTTCAAAGAAAGTATGGCGGTTTATTTGCCCATCACTTCTCCAGGAAACCATTTATTTATACATTTATAATTTTTATTGATATATTTTATTTTCATATCACTTTCATTTCTTAATGTATCCATTTCTCCTCTCTACACAGAGGGTCCTTGTTACCACAAATAAAAAAGAAAGGAACACTGTTCCATAAACTCAATCCATACATTCATAGAAGCAGATCTGACAATATGTGTAATGTTCTGCAACCACAGTCCTTCATCTCTGTAAAGGGGAATCTTAATAATTTCTTCTTGAGGGCTACACTTAGTCATCACAATTACACAGCATTCAATTTCTAAGCCATATATTTTGTAAGAGAAAGTCACGGAGAGAAATTTCCAAAATTTAGTTAGTATAATAAGCAAGATTAAGAAGGAACTGATGTTCAGGATATGTGAAGAGATAGTAGGAAAACATGAAGTCATTTAGGAAAAAAAAAGTTATGATTAAAAAATCATGCAACGGTCCCTATCACCTCGGAAATGCTCCCTTATTTGGAAGGGAATTTAGTCATCAGACAATTAAAGGCCATATGCAGCACATGATGATACAGTTTGTCCTCTTACCTCTTCCTTTATCTGATAGGAATATAACAGAATATTCATAAGACTTAAGTAGCTCTGATCAGCACAGTTCCCTCCCTACCTGGATCCTCAACTGTATGTCATTGATACTGGAGTCTCCTGACACTGCCTGGTAGCCCAAGAAAGTCTCTTAGAAATACAATACTGGGGTGGAGCCAAGATGGCGGCGTAGGAGCAGCAACATATCGCAGCTCTCACATCGCACCCCAAAATACCCATAAAATATGACTCTAAACTAATCCTAGAACTCCAAAACACACACAAATATACTTTCCACTAAAGTCAGCTTGGCTATGAGGAACCATATCAGCGCTGCGAACCGAAACCAGCCTGGCCTGAAGCCGCGGCTGTGTCCCGGGGGTGGCTGAACAAGAGGAGCCGAGCCCTAGCTGGAGCTTTGGGTGATCGGATTGGCGGCAGCTGTGGCAGTGTCAAGAACTAGGTCAGTGGAGCTTGTGAGGTCGTGGGAGAAAAGTGGTCCTGCCAAAACACCTCCAGGGCTGAGAAGCAAAAGGCGGTGGTTCTGCACCCACCTCCACGTTGGGGCTTCAGTGCTCTTGGCCTGCAGACTGCAGGGGGACCAAGTGATAGTTCAAAGGCCAAATGCTCTCGCGTTGAGTGGCCTGGATCTGGATTGTGGTCATGGGCTTTGGTCTTGTGGTCCTTTTTCCTTCAGTGAGTCGGAAGTGGGGGAGGGACCCAGCAACTCTCTGAGAGCTCCGGCAGCTGGGAGGACCCCAGTGATTTGGGACAGAGCTTTCCCCTCTGGAAGCAGAGTTCCACAGAGATTAAAAAAAAAAATCACGGACTGACCACCATGAATAAGAATAAGCATAAGAAGGAAAGTAAGAACAGCAACCAAACCCTAGATTCCTTCTTTGGGGAAAAAAAGGACCAAGGCAGAGAGAGGGAGGAGGACAGCACAGCCAGAACTCCCCCACCAGGGGCTTCCAATAAACATGAAGATTGTCTTAAAGCTGGAGATCAGCTGAAGAAGGATTTTGAAAACCAATTGAGAGAAGTGGAAGAAAAATTGGGAAGAGAAATAAGAATGTTGCAAGACAATCATAAAAAGAGAGTCAGCAATCTGACTGAAGAAATTAACAC
>CM053587.1:2417511-2436758 GCA_028646515.1 Pseudochirops corinnae
CCTACCGAAAAGTGACATAGGAGAGAATAGACTGGGGGAGGGGGACACACTGGGATGGCAGTTTTGGGGCAGTGGGTGGGGGAAAGACAGGGAGAAAATATGTAACTCAAAATCTTGTGGAAATGAATGATGCAAACTATAATAAAATTTAAAAAATAAAAATAAAAAAATAAAATACATAAGTTCTGTTGTATTTGGGTCCATCCCCTCTCTGTGAGCAGATACATAAGAGTCTTCACCACAGTGTAGCTGGTCATCGTATCTTAAGTCTTCCAAAAGTCTTCCTTTTTACACTGTTGTCATTATTAACAGTTTATGTTGCAAATCTGCTCACTTCAACGTTCATCAGTTCACACATGTTTTCTTAGCCTTCTCGGGAATTGGCCCTTTTATAATTTCTTAAAGTGCAAAAGTATTCAATTACATTCATACATCATCAGTTGTTTGACCATTACAGAGTAGTTCTTAGCATGGTGTCTGGTACCTAGTAATGGCTGCTTATTAATTAAATAATAGATCTTTCCTTTATTCCCATTTCTTTACTTCAAAAAAAAAAATGCTGATACAAGTACTTTTGTACCTGTGGGTCCTTTCCCTCTTTCTCTGATCTCTTTGAGGTATAGGCCTAGATGTAATATTTGCTAAGTCAAAGGTTATCAACAATTTAGTGATGTTTGAGGCATAATTTCAAATTGCTTTCCAAATTGCCTCGTATCAATTAAAAATCCTGGCCACAGTTGAACAATGCTTGTCTTCCCACAACTCCCCCAACAACTGTCTCTTTTCTTTTTTTTCCTCTTTTACAATCTGATAAATGAGAAGTGATGTTTCCCCAACAATTTTAAGAAATGATCCTTACCTTAATCCTACTTCCATCCTTTTGTAGGGTCGTGGCTGCTTTCTTTCTGTAGGAAGACAAAAGGGAATACTCAGAGTAAAATTCCTTCCTTGAGTCGCTTGGGAGCCTGACTTCAGCACCTCTTTTAACCTGCCCCTACTAATTGATTTTTTTTTCAATAGTTTCAGTAATTCACTATGTATTCCTACTGTTGCTGTTTCAGGACTCTGATAATGCTTTTCACGTCTCGTATTCCTGTTCATTTTTAAGCCAAAGTCCCTGGGTACATAATCCCTGGGAGACTTGGTGATTTGAGAGAATATCAAGAGTGATCGTTGTTTTATTTCTTATTTCTGCCTCAGACTAGGACATCGTGTTAATTTGATGTCGGATTACAAAACGAATAGTCTGGTAGAGAATAAGGCAGGTGGCTAGCTCCTTTCTCTTCTGTCAGTTAATCCACAGGCATTCAGTAAGTACTTAGCATGTACAAATGCTGGGGATAATAATAAAGCAAAAAAAAAACCCAATCTTTGTCCTCCAGGAGCACACATTTTAATGAATTTATTGATGAATCTTGAGTTCTTTAGTCAGACTAAAGGAATGTGTCTTTTATTTTATTCCATGGGGGGGGGGGGGGAGGATTTGGCACCGAGATATGTGGGGAAAGGGCCTAGTTTGTTCAGAAAAGGTGGTGACGCCAGTGGCAGAAATAAGGAGGTCAGGAAGAAGCTAAAGACTTCCCCTGTAAAGTGATGACTTCAGTTTGGGTTGTGTTGAATTTAAGGTCCTGGGGGGCTATTGGCAGCCTCAAAGGTGTTCCGGTGCCAGGCACAGCATACTTACTTACCCATTGTGTGTCTTTTTCTTCATAGTCTCACCAAGATTGAGTTTAATTTTAACTAAGCATTTTTTCTTGATTAGTGAAAGTTTAAATACTTTTGTGTCAGTAGTGTATTTCTTCTTTTAAGAACTTTCTGTTTATATTTTTGGGCTACTAATCTACTTGGAAATGGATCTTAATCTTTTAAAGTTATTTCATTTCTCAGTAAGGATTGTATGGTACTCAGCTAGGGAAGTATTTCTCAAGCTTTTTACTTTATCATTGGCAGAATTCTGTAAGCACATTTTTAATGCCATAATCCCAGTCATTCTATTAAATAAAAGACAATGACGATTCTTCCTCTGATGATAATTGCTTTGTGATCTTGGAACAGATCCGCATGTTTGGGCCTCATTCTCCTAATTTGTAATTATGAGAAGGGTGTTGGGTTTTGTTTTGTTTTGTTTTATGGTCTCTGAAGCCCCTTCTGGTTCTGATTCTGTGATCCCTCCATTGAATTTAAATGCCTTCAATAAACACGTTAAACTGGACAGATTCAAAGAGAAGTTTTATAGCATGCAATTAAAGGTCTCTCTTCAGATGAAGAAATCCATCAACATTTGAGCGTATGGTTATTCAACTCTCTATAAAGTCACCCAACTCGAATATTCCTTGATCCCCATTTCTCTGTCCAGTTATCATGAAATTATCAGGTACTTTGTTGCAATCAAGATAAGTGATCAGATTCCCCGGTCTGGCATTTTCATGAACTACCAATTTGGTACTTAAGTTGTTGTTTTGTTTTGTTTTGTTTTAAGACAGGTTAAATTTGGCATGACATTCATCCATCCATTCAACAACCAATTATCAAATACTTGCTGTGGACAAAGCATTGTGCAAGGTAGTGAGGGAGAGAGAAAGTTTAGATAAGATATAGCACCTGCCCTCATAGAATTGAGAAGGAGAAAAAAATCACAAACTCAATGCACTGTATCACCTAAGTGCATTGTAGGGATGCAAGGTAGAGTGTGACATCCAAGGGGGAAAGTTGTGAATTACAGTGGGATGATGGAAAAAATTTCATGGAGAAGGTGACATTTGAATTAGGTTTTAATCAGAATACATGATGAATGGGAAAATTCATCAGCATTGGGAACTCCCAATGTGAGAATTCCATCAGCATAGATTGCAGCCAACCTAAAAGTCAGTAAAGAGTTTTGAGTGATTTGCCTGATTTATTTCTCAAGATTTAAGTGACTCACTCAGAGTCACTCAACTAGTTGTGTCAGAGTCACAATTTTAACTAAACCAGATCTTCTGGATGCTAAAGCTGCTGTTGCTGTTTGTACAGACTTTAAAGAATGTAAAAAAATGTTTCAACAGGTGAAGAAGGAGGGACCATGTTAAAAATAATCACTTGTTCCTAATGAATCCATGCTCTCATTTTGTGATGACTCTTTTCATCCATTCTAGGAATTTGCCAGATTTGAAACTCAAGCTTCCACTCCTCTCTCCTTTTAAAATTACTATAAAATTAATATGTCTTTAATTTTAAGATTAAGAGTTAAAAGAAATTTCCAACATTTCTTATTTTATACAGTCTTGGTGAGAAAATGGGGAGCAAGGAATTTCATGATGTATTGAATATGGATCATAAGCAAATTGAGTGGACATGACCCTTGTATACCTATTTTCCTATTCTATTTGCCATGACAAGTTTTACAGTTCTTTGTAATTTCTCTTCTTTAACTCTTCAGAGTCATTTCTTTGAAATTCTGATATATTTTGCTGTGATCTTATAATCAGGGTGTTTTATTAGCAAGCAGGGGAAAATGTTGATCATACCTGTAATCTAATCCTTGGTTCTAACAGATCCAGAAGGTAAAATAGTGAGATCTCTATTAGACACATGCAACCCAGAGTCAGGAAATGAATCCCACTCCTAATTCAGTAGTTCATTGACTATATAGTATAACTCCCATGAATCAAAATTTCTTTTTCAAAGGTATGTGGTAGTTGTTGGAGCACTCTATGAAGTGTCCTTATATTGATGTATTCTAGTTGTAATCATTTATAAAAGGATATAGAGAACTGATCAACTATTAATAGAATACACTGACTACTGTGTTTTTCTGATTTTCTCTGCTCTAAGTTAGAAGATGACATTTTAGTAGCATGTTTTCTTTTTCCAATTTTTAAAGTAGAATAACTTATTTATTGTTCTGAGGCAACATAGTCATTTGGGGAAACTAGATAGTCATGTTTTTCATTTTGTATAGAAATGACTCCAATTACTTCCCTTTATGAGCTTAGTGGGTGGAGATTTCGATTAATACCTGGCAGCAAGGGACTTCCTGTGCTTTGCTGATCTTCAGGAAAGCATTAACAGTTAGCTTTAGTTGGGAAAACTGGAAAGCAGTATGGCAGAAACTAGGTATAGACCAAGATCTCACCCTGTATAGCAAGATAAGGTCAAAATGGGTCCGTGATTCACATATAAAGGGTGATGCCGCAAGCAAATTAGGAGGGTGCGGAGTAGTTGATTTGTCAGATCTATGGACAAGGGAAGACTTTAGGAACAAAGAAAATATAGAGAACGTTACAAAATGTAAAATAGATCATTTTGCTCATGTAAAATTTAAAAGTTTTTGTACACACACAGAAAAACCCTCAATGAAATCAAAAGAAAAAGGAAAGCAAAAACTCGGAGAAGATTTTGCAGCCAGTATCTCTGATAAAGGTCTCATTTCTCAGATATATGTAGAACTGAGTCAAATAAATAAAAATAATTCATTCCACAACAAGTGAGCAAAGGGTATGAATAGGCAGTTTTCAGACACAGAAATCAGAACTATCTGTAGTCATATGAGAAAATCACTCTAAATCACTATTGAAGAGAGAAATGCAAATTAAAAGGACTCTGAGGCACCACCTCACACCCACCAAATTGGCTAATTTGATAAGGAAAGTGATAAATGTTGGAGGGGATATGGGAAAACTGGGACATTAATGCACTCTTGGTGGAGTTGTGAACTGTTCCATCTGTTCTGGAGGGCAGTTTGCAACTATGGCCAGAGGGCTATAAAATGATGCATACCCTTTGATCCAGCATACCACTGCTACATCTATATACCAGAGACATCCAAAAAAATGGGGAGGGGAGGAGAAGGACTTACTTGTACAAAAATATTTATATCAGCTCTTTTTGTGGTGACTAAGTATTGGAGATCAAAGGCATGCCCCTCAATTAGGGAATGGCTAAACAAGCTGTGGTGTATGATTGTGATGGAATATTATTGTGCTATAAGAAAGACAAGCTGAATTGTTCCCAAAAAAACTGGAAAGACTTACATAAACTGATTGTAGCACCAATGCAATAGTCACAGCACCAATGATCACTATAAATATACCTGCATGGTGCTCAGTTGCAAAATATAATAGACTCTCCACATGGAGGACAGAACCAAAACATTTATTCTGACACCAAAACCAAATCCCCAAACCAGTAAGCCAGTTGCATCATAGTAGCAAAGTTAATAAGCCACAACAGCACAGACAGCCACAGCATCCTTTAGCCTTCCCACAAACCAACATAAGACCAATATTTTCTCACAAACCTGACTGACTCCCTGGGACACATGCTCTCCTCCCAACCATTTTGTCTAGCTTTAACTCCGAGCTTCCTGTGGGCTCTGCTGCACCCTTCACCAAACTCCTCCCCACACAGGCTCCATATGACTACATATGGCTCCATATGCCTATTGGGGGCAGAATATATTTTCAAAGCAAGGTAGGTGTCAGCCTATTAGGGGGCAGAATATATTTTAAAAGCAGGGAAGGTGTTCAAATTCCCTTAGGCTTATTCAGGGGTCAGGGAAGATCTTCACATTCCCATTACACTGATGCAAAATGAAGTAAGCAGAGTCATCAGAATGTTGTACACAGTAACAGCAATATTGTTTTGATAAAGAACTGTGAATGACTCAGCTTTTCTCAATGGTCCAAGATAATCCCAAAGTACTGTCCGCCTCCAGAAAAAGACCTGATTTTGTCTCAATACAGACTGCAGCATGCTCATTTCACTTTATTTTCATTTTTTTATTTGAGTATTCTTGAAGAATTGAGGGAGTGACAGAATTTGGAACTCAGTCCTAAAAAAGAAATGCTAAAAAATTATTTTAACATGTAATGAGGGAATTTTCTTTTCAAACCAGTTTGCTTTAGCCCCTGCCTATCACCAGAGTCTATTACTAGAAACCTTGCCCAGTGTATCAAGGTCAAGGACATTTGTCTGAAACCATAAAGTGAAAGAATGACACGCTGACACTACATTATGAATTTTCCCCCTGTACTTCCTAAAAGAATTTGCTAATTTCTGTTTCCTTCACTACAAATAAATAAAAACTATAACTTGTCTTTTCTTTTTTTTTAATAGGCTCTTTGGAGGGGCCATAGAGAGAGGAAAAAATTTACCGAAAGGAAGAAACTGTTTGCTGCTAATGTTGCTCTTATTATTAAGGTAAAGAAGCAGGTCAATCCTTTTATAGCTCTCTAAATGATTCTCCCCGCAGCATGTATTTTAAGTCTTCTCTTCTCTCCTCAAGCCTCCCATCACAGCCCCAAACCAATTAGACAAGAACATTAACTCATACTTCACCTTCCCTGTACAAATCAGGCCATTTGCCAAGAGCTCTGTTTTACCCCATTCTCATTTCACTTCCCTCTGATATCATTCTTCACTTTCTTCTCCATTCTTCATTCTCTAATCAATACCTGGACCTTCTCCTTGCCAAGGTCCACCCTGCTCTCCTCTCCCAAGGTTCTCTTAACAGATTGCCCCCTCCATCAACCTCCTTTCTTTATCTAATCTTCTATCTCTCCTTATCCTGTTGGCTCTTTCCCTGCTACCTACAAATTTTTCCATATCTCCACTTATCTTGACAAAATTATCACTAGATCCTACCATCACTGCTAGCCATCCACTTGTGTCTTCCTCTTCTCAGCAAACCTCCTTGAAAAAACCTACTAGGCCCTTCTCTTTCTCTCCTTTTAGTCTTTTCTAAACCCTCTGCAATCTGACTTCATCATTCAGATGAAACTTCTCTCTCCAAAGTTCCCATCATCTCTTCTTAACTGTCAAATTTAAAGGCTTCTTTTTGCTCTTCATCCTTCCCTGGAATGTTCTTCCTTTTCCCCTCTCCTTCTTAAAATCCCTGACTTCAAGATAAGGCTCAAATACTGCTCGAGGTCTTTTCCAGCTACCTTTACTACCAACCCTCACCTCCCCAACCAGTTGTTGGCACTTTCCACTCTAAGACTGCTTTCCATCTAAGACTGTATATATCTTGTATGTACCTGTTTTAATACATGTTAACTCCCCTATTAGAATTGCCACAGCTTGAGGGCAGGAACCGTTTTTGTTTTTTAATTCTCTGTACTTTAATACAGTGCCTGGCATATTATAAATGCTTGTTGGTTAAGTGATTATTTATTTTAGTTTAATTCCAAACACTCAGAAATGATTATTCAACAACTAAGGAAAGGCAGATTTATATGAGTTTCTTCTTCACATTCCAATATGATGCAAAAGTTTCTCCAACTACCCAGTCAACATTTGTGTACCCATTCCATGCAGAACACTAATTCCAGGGGAACAGAAAGCTATCATAGAAAAAGAGTCCTTGCTTTCCAACAGGCAGATAACTGAGTAACAGAACAGACACGTAAGTACCAGGCATACAACAGAAATACTCTATGGGGCAAGTGAGAAAGATGAATGAGGCAAAACAAATAGAATGCTTGGATTTCTTTGGAATTACGTGGTGAGGTTAGCCTGCACAGGTACCATTTGTAAAGGAAGAGACAATAAACTGATTGAAGTTGCAAGTGTAGACATTCAATAAGACTGTGTAGTCATAGAGAGCATATTTATCCTCTCAGAAAATAATTGGCCACAATTGGGAGGTTGGTATTCCCTTGTGAAGCACCTAGGAAGGACTAAAAGTAGCACATCTAGGTTTAAGTGGAACAGATCTCACTTATGATAGAGAGCTGTCTTTTAGTCAGATTTAGCCTCTGAATGATTGCAGCCTCAGGTAAGTCACTTGCCCTCTTGGTAATTTCCTTCTCTCTCTCTTTTTGAATGTCTTTAGAATTAGGATGCCTTCCTGCTATCTCCTACAAGTTAAGGAGAAAAAATTGTAATAAATAAAATGCTTTTGTATTCCAGAAGAAAAATAAAGATGTGGAAGGAAAAAGAAATCTTGTTTTCCAAATGCAATCCTTTTCTTGATGTCACACAAGATATTAGTATTAATTAAAAAAAAAAAACTGCATGAAGTTTCTTTGAATTTTCTGTTACTTTTCTTTTTAGATTCAGTCCTGGTACAGAATGGTATTAGCAAAAAGACGTTACACTTCACGAAAGCAACACTTCCAACAACATGTAAGAAAAATTTTTTTCCTCCTAGATAACTGATAAAACTCATCAGTATCATGATATAGTGGAAGTAACTAGACTTTAATGCTTCAATGAGTCTGTGGTCTTATTGTTGTAGGTAGAACCTTCATTGGTACAGCCACTCACCCACGGGTCCTTATGCTGTATGGAATTCTTGTCCATGTTTTCCTCTAAATCCTCCATGGAGTCTTTGCCTTGTATTTGGGAATCCTAGGTCTCTCTCTCTTGGGGACCGGTACAGTAATGGGGCTTCTCTCTTGTATTCCTTAACCTTTCCACATAACTGCTCCCCTTTCTTTTCTGATTGTATCTTATGTGGGCATTACATTTTTTCAATAGTGTGAAATCTCTCAAATTTGAACTCCTTGGAGGGAAAGCCAGGTGTTACTTGTGAAACCACCAAATTACTGTGCATTTATGTTTATGCATTTAAAGAAATGAGATTTTAGGGGGTGGCTAGGTGGCACAGGGAATAGAGCACCAGCCCTGGAGTCAGGAGGACTCAGGTTCAAATCCAGCCTCAGACACTTAACACAAAAACTAGCCATGTGACCCTGGGCAAAGTCACTTAACCCCAATTGCCCTACCTTACCTTTCAAAAAAAAAAGAAAAAGAAATGAGATTTTTATTATCTTTAGTAACTAACTACCTAATAAGGTTTGTTTTTTAACGTACTTCCCTTGAAAGGATTGCAAGCTTTGGGCAAGGCGGGCCTTTTTAATAAATAGATACGTTTATCATTAGTGCTGCATTTACACGCCAACACTATACTAGAGCCTTCAGACCATTCTTCAGAGATCTGAGCGGTTTTCCTTTCATCTCATTTACACTGGTCATTTGCTTTGAAAATTCGCGTACAAGGGAAAGACAAACCTCAACCAGCCAACGTCCCCATATCACGTATTCCAAATTTCGAAGTGTTAAAGTTAATGGTAACTTGCAGTGCTGGGGATTTGACTTTTTCTCAATTGTGACTTTTCTCAATTTTTCCAGATTGATAAAATTGTGAAACTTCAGGCCTGTTTAAGAGCATTCAATGCTAGAGCTGACTATAAAACTCTGAGTAAGTAGAATCATTTTGGAAATAGAGCATGAATTAATTCTTTAGGGAACAAACGAAAAAACAAGTGGAGTTATCTATAATTCCTTTTCAGCCCACTGTTTCAAGCACTTACCTCAGTCCTGACTTGTCATTATTCACGCTCATATGAAAAAGAAACTACCGTTACTCCCTTATTTTGTTTTATTTTATGTTTTGATAAGGGGCAAATAGATTTCATTTTTCTAAAGAGATTTAATGCCATGTTTATACATTCAATTTGAGTTGAAAGAATCCAGGGATATTCTGAAAGATGTATGAGCTTGGCCATTGCCCACCTCTACATGAATTTTATCTCTTATCAACCTTCTGGCTGACCTGAAGAGTGTCCTGTGTGAGTTGTTGTGTAGGGTGTGGATGGGCAGAGTGGAGAGCCGTACATAAAGACTCTGGGTGAGTCAGACAATTTATGCCTCCAGCCTCACGGGGTGCTTTTAGGAAAGGAAGCACTTTGTAAACCTTTAACTACTGGGAAATGTGACCCCATCTCAGTACCTAGGTTTACTTACCAATGAAATGATAAAGGGAGTTGGATTGAAATCTCTAAGGCTACAATCCTAAGAAAAATGAGCATTATGTAGATAGAAAATAATGCTGCTACGGTTGGGAGATCCATCCTGCCCTACCAAAAGGTTAGATGGGTGAGGGGGGAAGACATAGGAGAGAGTCGATTGGGGGAGGGGGATACACTGGGATGGCTGTTTTGGGATGGTGGGTGGGGGAAAGATGGGGAGAAAATCTGTAACTCAAAATCTCGTGGAAATGAATGATGCAAACTAAAATAAAATTTTTAAAAAATTAAAAAAAATAAAACAAACAAACAAACAAAAAAGAAAATAATGCTAATCTTAGTTGTCAGGAGCATTCATTTCTTTTAAAGATACTTTCATTGCTAGAAGCTTCACATGCAACATGTAATCAAACTGTGGTAGTGGGATCACAAAGAAATGCAACAAGACCTTTATGAAGTGAGCGACGTAAGTAGAATAAGAACAGCACATTAATTCACTCTCACATATAAAAAATCAGTAACGACAATAATGTAAGCATAAAAGTATGTACATGGACTTGGAAGGAGATGGAGGACAAGTGTTTTTGGGCTCTTTGTTAGGAACACGTATGCATGTGTACATTTAGGTACATTAAGTGGATGCATGAGTTTAACACGTGTTTAATTTTTTAAAAGTCAGGAGTTTAAATGTTTGGATTTTATTTGAGTTCGGTTCGGTCATATGTTCATTGGTATTTGTTTTGAGGGTACATTCTGTTATTGTGCTGTTTCAGTTTCTCTTCCCCAGATTTAAAAGTAGAAATGGACAAACATCAGGATAAGTACTTTGCTTAACGGGTTCTAAGGGTCTAAGGTCCTAACAACCAGCATCTAATTTCCCCACCTATAGGCATTGGGGCCGTGCAAACAAATTCAAACTCTGCATGTGTTCTCCTTTCCCTGCAGTGAATGCTAAAAATCCTCCTTTGCGTGTCTTGTGCAAGTTCTTGTATCTGTTGGACCAAAGTGATTTAGACTTACAGGAAGAGTTGGAAAGGACAAGATTAAGGGAGCAAGTAGTTACCAAAATCAGGTCTAATCAACAGCTGGAAAAAGACCTGAACTTGATGGACATAAAGATTGGGCTGCTCGTGAAAAACAGGATCTCTCTGCAGGTCAGTAGAATTCCCTTACCTCTTGTCTAGTAATGGGGTATACAGAGAAGACGTTACCGCTAAACCCACTTAGAATTCAGAGTGAATTGTTCAAGGTTCATTTACCAATTTTTTATAATAAATGGAGTGTTTCAATTTCATCCCTATGTATATTTTGTGATAGTTACTTTGGGAAATAGTATTTTAATGATCCAGACCATGCTCCTCTCAGATTCCATGTACTCTAGATTTTCTAAGCGAGTTCCATTTTCTAGGAGAGTTCTATCGCCTTTTTCCCAAAACTGCATTAAAATATATTGGCATAGTGGGAATTGTGGCACATGGCTGCCATGATCTTGGCTTTTGGGGGAAGCTGAGGCTGATGGTTTGCTTGAGCTCTGGAGTTTTGAGCTGCAGTAGAACTAATGCCTTGCAGTGTCCTCAATCATTCCAACACCAATATAGTGAGCTGCTGGGAGCAGAGGAGCCACCAGGCTAAGTAAGGAAGGGGGAGACGGCCCAGTGGGAAAATGGAGCTGATCAGAACTTTTGTACTCATCAGCAGTGGGATCTGTTCTGGGAGTGGCTACTCCACTGCCAGCCTGGACAAGATTAGAAATTTGACTATTTTAGAAAATCGCTAAGTACTACACTTAAAATACATCTTAACCACCAAAAATGGAGACTCAACAGGCCACAGATTCTATCATCTAAGTATTTGTCTGCCTATCTATCTGTATGTATATATGTATGTGCATGTATATGTATAGTGTGTGTTTGCAGTAATCCAAAGTACATGTATCAAAACCACGTACAAACACAGAGAGACATCTGGAGGAGATGAGGGAAAAATCCTGAATTTGGAGTCAAGGTTCCTACATTTCCGTCCTAAACCTGGAGGCAGCTGGTGGTGCAGTGAACTGAGTGTTGGGCCTGGAGTCCTACATAAATTCCAATATGGATTAAAACGTTCGTGTGGTCTTGGGCAAGTCACTTAACCTCTGTTTGCCTCAGTTTCCTCAACCGTAAAATGGCGATGATTGCACCTACATCACAGGATTGCTGTGGGGATCCAATGAGATGATATTCACAGAATGTCCTTAGCACAGTCCCTGGCACGTAGTCAGTAGGCACCATATACATTCTTACTCCTCCTTCTCTGAGGTTTGGAACATCATGTCATGCCTGTGTTCTCAGTTAGCTCTTCTGTAAAAGGAGCTCAGAGCAGATGGATTGGAGTTCTCTCTGAGCTCCCTCCCATGGGCTTCTAGGAGGGATGGCTGACATGCCCCATCCCAGCCCCCCCGGAAAAGCTCATGACGTTGTGGCAGTCTGGCAAAAGTGACCTTTTGTTTTCAGTTCTGGCTTAGGAAAAAAAAACACCAAAAGCCTTGTTATACAGTGTGTTCCAAAAGTCTTAGCGTAGTTTTAAGCTCTTAAACTAAAGCTTAATGGCTTTAATTGGAAACTGATTTCCTTTCTTGTTGTTCAGTCATTTCTTTTTATGACCCATTTGGGGTTTTCTCAGAAAAGACACTGGAATAGCTTTGCCATTACTTTTTTCAGCTCATTTTAGAGCTGAAGAAACTTAGGCAGACATTAAGTGACTGGCCTGAGATCACACAGCTAGTAAGTGTTTGAGGCCAGATTTGAATTCAGGTCTTCCTGACATACTCTATCCACTACACCACCTAGCTGCCCTTGATTAAAACTTAAAACGGCATTAAGATTTTGGGGATACCTGGGGTCTGTATTTCACACCAGCCTTTCCACAAAGGAGTCCTGAAGTAGAGGGGGAGTCCAGTGTACAGCTCCAGGGACAAAGGAATTGGAGAGAAGGAGCAACCGATGGCAAGTGGCTGGATGCCGCTCCGCTCTCATTCACTTAAGCAAGTATTTATAAGCACCTGTCGCATGCGAGGCCTCGTAATAGGCACTATTGATATAGGAGTGAAACATAGTCCCTGACCTTGTAATGGTGAATGAGAAGAAGCACACAGATAAGCCTAGGAGAAGATGAAGGAGGAGAGAGGAAGCATCAACAGCCAGGGAAATCCAGAGGGACTTCCAAGAGGAGGTGACACAGCTAAGTGAGTAGGGAGACAACACATTGTGGAGCATCTTCCTTTTGGGAGGGGGAAGGCAAGGCAAGTGCGGTTAAGTGACTTGCCCAAGGTCACACGGCTAATAAGTGTGTCAAGTGTCTGAGGCTGGATTTGAACTTGGGTCCTCCTGACTCCAGGGCCAGTGCTCTACTCACTGCGCCACCCCGCTGGGTGGAGCATCTTCTAAACAACTACAATAGGCCCTTGAGAGTCGATTTCATATAAAAACATCACAGACACAGGGGGGCTGGGTGGCACAGTGAGTAGAGCATGGGCTCTGCAGTCAGGACCCAAGCTCAAATCCAGCCTCAGCCAATTAACACTTACCAGCCATGTGACCCTGGGCAAGTCACTTAACCTCACTTGCCCTGCCTTCCCCCCTCCAAAATAAAAGCAAAAACAAAAAATCATAGACACAGATGGAGTGAAACCCTAGTTAAGTAGGAAAGTTATTTTCTCCTTTTCACCCTTCCCTGAGTTTACATTATGGCCTTTTCAATTCTGTTTTCAGCAGATGAGACGGAGTCCCCTGATACCAAGCCATTTGGCTCTGGAGTACTGTTTCAGGGACCGACTTTCTGTTTGGTTTGGTTTGTTTTGAGGCGAAGCATCAGAACAGGACCCATTTCTAAGCCCATTTGCTCCTGCCCTTCATTTCCTGCCCCCTTCCCAGCAGCTTGACACCTCAGTGCCTTATGGGATGGAACACTCTGCTGAAGAGAGAATCCTAGAGAACAAAAACACTGAATTACTAAGGAATTTGGAAGCCAGCTGTCACTGCTGCAGGAGAGAGTCTCCTTCCCTGTCGCCCACAAAACTCTCAGGCAGTGAATTGTCTACATCTAGTCCTCTCTCTTCCTTCTCCCTTATGCTCCTGGATTGTCCTGCGTGTTTTTGGTCTTTGTGTCTGTCGTGCCTAAAACCAACAGCAATGACATATATGTGCCTTTGCACACAGTAGGTGTTTAATGCTTATCTGATTGAATTACATTCAGTTCCAGTAACTGCACCAGTGCTGGAAGGAAGGGAGGTATTAGGAAAACACAGGGATGAATGTAAACCTTAAAGATGTGGTAGGTTGGGTGGCAGCCTTGGAATTAAGAAGTTCTGGGTTTAGGTCCAGCCACAGTCACATGGTACCTGGGTGCCTCTGGGTGCTCACAGACAACTATAATTTGCAGCACAATTGTTGGGGTTTCTTTAGTCAAGGGAGTCTTTACCCTCTGGGTTCCCTGGAGAAATAAAATCACAGGTCTGAAAGAAGGGGTGAACTAAGGAGGGAGGTGTGGTCTATAATTGAATGTCCCATCTATAAAAACACCTGATTGTTAGAATACAATCCATATAATTTTGTAAACTGTGCTGAACAGCATTGTGTGATTTTAAAGTTTGCCATCATTTCAGTCACACGAGAACTTCTGAAGGGCAGCTCTTGTTATTTTTAAACCACCCCCACCTCCCCAAGAAGAAGGCTATCATGTCTTCATCCGTATGTAAACAGGAAATGTTTTACATCTAGAAGAGACTTTGTTTGAAAACGGTGAATAGTTTAAATACTTGTGACTTTCTAGAAATGTAGTCATAGCAGATTGTCTGACCTTTAGAAAAGTTTGGGAGTTTAAAGACTTTCTTGAGAATAGACCAGTGGTTCTCAACCTTCCCAATGCCACGACCCTTTAATGCTCCTATGTGGGCGTATCTGCACATGGAGACAGATAGAGGAGCCGTGTCTCAGTTCCTAAGACCATAGGAAATATGTGTTTTCTGACGGTCTTAGGCCGCCCCTGTGAAAGGGTCATTCGACGCCCAACCCACAAGTTCAGAACCACTGGAATAGACTGATGATACTTCATGAAAGACAAAAGCTAGAAATCTCATCCATTACAGCATCACCTTTTGTAGAATCATTGTAGTAATTTTTGGATATATGAACTATTATTCACAGAGGTACTTCAGCTTTGAGGGTATGTGCTGAGAGGTGTAGCACTCAGTCTCTGGGTATTATGAACTTGGTTTTGCATATTTAAAGAATGGATGTTTTAGTGTCTCCTGCAAGAAAGTATCTCCTGTGTGTATTATTTTAAGTCAATATAATAGCTGTAGACTTATTTAAATAGAAAATATTCTATTTTCCATTTCAAAATAAGAATAATTCTCTTGTTAAGCAGCTGTGAGACTCACTAATTATTTTAAAATCATAATTTCTGCAAGTCCGCAGGTGGAACAAAGATTTAATAGATGCTCATTTTGTGTAGGGTTTTGTGTGCTGTGCATAATGTCCCGAGTCACTGGGGATGACAAATAGTGAAAGCCCCATCCTCAAAGATATACCAAAGTGTGACCGAAGAATCCCATGGCTTCATGCAGCTCTACCTCACTTAAATTCACCCTGTGTTGTCTTTGGTCCCCTTTGGAAACAAAGAACAAAGAACAACAACAACAACACTAATGAACTGTAATAATAATAGATTAAACATGTACACGGCACTTGAAAGTTTGCAAGACATTTAACACACTTCATCTCGTTTGTTTCTCACAATAGCTTGGTGAGGTAAGTGCTATTGTAATTCCCATTTTACAGATGAGGAAACCTAGTAAATCTTTGAGACATGATTCAAACTCAGGTCTTCTTGATTCCAAGTCCAGAAATGTAGCTACTTTGTCACTCAGTTGCCTAACTCTATTCTCTATTACATGGATTAATACAAATTAGGGTAGACTGATGGTACTTCATCTAAACACAGTCAAGACACAGGAATAAGAATGTGGATGTTTGCAAGAGAATGAGATCTTGAGCAGATATTGCCTGATTGTGAAAATCGAGATGAATTAGAACTGTTTATCTTAAGTTGAAAGGAAAACAGAAAAAGAACCCCAATCTAGATTTGGCAGTTGAAAGCAGAAAAAGTCTCTGGGCCCCAGCAAAGGAGGAAGAATGGAATTCACAAGTTGATAAGCAAAGCAGCCAGTGGCAGCTACGACTGTCATGGACTGTGAGGCCACAGGCTGTCACTTGTGCGGATTAACTCCCAACAGTGGGAAGGTGGTAATGAGGTCATAGAAAAAGAGGAGGAAGAGCATATTTCTTATCTTTGGGACCTTGCTGGCCACTGCTCCACCCCACCTGCCACGAATAAAAACGCAGCTCAACTTTCTGCATTTAACAAACGCATATGAGTGAGAATGAGGGAATTAGTTACATCGGAAGGACAGAGTCAATGTGTAAAGATCCCTCCTTTTCCTCTTTAATCATTCATTTCTCTCCTTAAAAGTCTGGGAAAAAAAAGTACTGTGACACAGGAATTCTTTTTTTTTTTTATGGCCAGGATTTAAGGGTAAAAAGTGGAACGTGTCTAACTAAAGACCCTAAAGTGAGTCCTTGCTCACCCCGAACTTCCGATGTTTGAGGCAAAAAGGGGCACGATTTTCTTGTTCATTCTTAGAATGATGATCACGTCTTAGATGGGAAGACTTGACTAAAGGAAACAGCATTCATGACTCCTCTTGCCCTCCAGATGATCCCAGAGAAAAGTCCCTGTGTAACTTGTAATGACTTCTTGGCTATCTATGTTTTTTTCAAAATCTGGTTGACTTTATTTTCTAAGATATAGTAGGAGCTGAGGCTTAGATTAATTAGAGCAATTGTAGAATCAAGAATGAGCCTATTCATAAAATTAAATGAAAATTCAATTGAGGCAACTTTCTTTCTCCCTGGAACAGTGCAAAAAAAGTATTGGTTCTAGAGTTAGAGGACCTGTGTTCAGATGCTGCTTCTGATACTTATTACCTGTGTGATATTTGAGTAAGAAACTCAGCCTCCCTAGAACTCTGTTTCCTCATCTCTAGGATGAGGTTGGATTAGATGGCCACTGAGGTCCCTTCCAGTTGTAGAGCTAGGAGCCTATTATGCATTAGAAAGTATTTTGAGTGTGGAGATTTCTCCTAATGTGTTTAACTTTTTTTCTTGGTTTCTTCATGGGGAAATACCAGCCTTATGTCCTGTGTGTAGGTTGGAGGAGTGACCCCAGTTATGAGAAGATCAGCATAATGAAGGATGAAGAATGTTAACTTTTTCAAATTTCCCTGCAGGATGTTATTTCATATCGGAAGAAGATGAATAAGAAGAAACGCCAAGAATTGTTGCTGCTGAGTGGCAATGAAAAACAAGGAATCAAAAGTTTGAGTAAGGAGAAGAGGAAAAAACTGGAAGCCTACCAGCAGCTGTTCTACATTCTGCAGGTTAGAGCAGCTCTTGTCTGAGTGTAGGTTATAGACCAAACCACCTCGTTCCCATGTCCGTAATTCGTACCCGTGTAAGTGACTTTATTCTCCATCTATTTATTTAAGAAACATCACAAATCTATAACATGAGTAAATACTTTAAGAGTCAAGGAAAAATGAAAGTGACTGCTTGTTCTGGGGAGCAGGGATTTTCTGGGGGAGTGAGTCTACCTCTTCTTTTTGATTACTTTATTCATTTCTTATGTTTCAATTACCGTTTTGTTAAGTGTATATATATATATAGGTGTGTGTATATATATATATTTTAAAGAGGTTAATAACTGAAGAAAGAGAAGAGTCGTTCAGCAGGATGGGCGCTAAACTATAATTTGACTGGGTAATCAGTCACATCAACCCTAGAAAATATGGGCTACCATCTGTGGTGGGAAGGAAAGTGTGGGGCAAGGGGACAAGAGAGAAAGTGACCGACAGATAGCAGCCTGAATCTAGCCTCAGAGAGTCCCCAGGTTCTGGGATTAATACTTGAGGGCACTCTCTGTTTTATCCTATCCTTTCCTACTAAAGAAAATTGCCTTGATAGGGACAAGAAACTTTTGTTTTTTTTATTTCCAGGATAAAACTTGCAGTGACTTTTCAGTCTTCTGTGCTCCTGGAAAGTTGATGAGGACTTGGAACTCTAAGTGGTGTAGCTAAGCTTTGGACCCATCTTTTTTTTTTTTTTTTTTTTTCCATTTTTCACCCCTAATCATGGCTTCTCTCTCAAAAAGTGCATGCTATTGGTTTCAAAGGAACTTATATGAGCAAATATGATATTAAAATGCAAATCCATTGTGACTAAAGAAAAGCTACTTATGTTTTTAATAATAAAATCTAATGCACGCGTGCGTGCGTACGTGTGTGTGTCCTTAAGACAACTCCATGAGGCAGGTGCTGTCATTGCACGTTGCACAGACAAGGAAACTGAGTCTAAAGAAATTAAGTGAATTAGAACTGAAATCTATGTCTCTTTATTTCCAGTCCCCTGCATTACCCGCTGTACCGTGCTTCCTCCCTCTCTGTGGTCCCCTTTGCAACTTGAGTCACTTCCTTTTAGGAAACTGACCCTTAATCTTTGTTTGAAAGCCACACTGTCATTATGCAGTGACACTCTGTATATGACTTAGGGCAGGAAAGGATCTTGGGAATCATCTAGAGGTCCAGCTACCTCAGCTTATCAGTGGGAACAGTGAGCCTTAAGGAAAAGAAACGTCTTTCCCAACGTCACTGAGGTAGTAAGTCACAAAGCCAAGATTCAACCTAGGTCCACTGGCTTGAAATCTAAGTACTTTCCCCTCTATACCATAGAAAACATGCTAATACAAAAACATTCCAGGGAACCAGTACTAATAGTAGATATCAAATACACCCCAAAGTTCCTGGGATCACAGATTTAGGGCTACAAGGGATCCTAGCGGTGGTCTAGTCCAACCTCACTTTTTATGTGTATGTCTCACATGAGGCAAAGGTATTTCCTCACCTGGGAGTTTCTCCATATACTAGGGTCCTTCGAGGTTCAGTTCTTCTCCCGTAGTCTTCAATATGTCCCTCATAATGTTAAAGGTTCCTGAGTGCTAGATTTGAACTTCCTCTTCTCATTAGCTTCTGTGTTATTGCCATTATAAATCTTGCTTCATTCCCCTCCCCTTTTTTCTTCTGTGCCTGACTCTTATAAATATTCCTTCAAGAGGAAGTAATGTTGGACAGAAGTGGGAATCATCCAGCATATGAAGCCATGCAGCTTAGCCTTACCGCCTGCCCTTACCAGGATTAGTCTCCTTCATTAAGTCTATATTAGTTTAAGTCTGGCTCTATCATTCCCCTTCCCCTGTCCTTGCATTCTTAGTGGCCCCTGTTCCTAGAAACTGACTTCTTCCCTAAGGGGACATCATGGGAAAGGAGGATGTACTTATGGTAGAAATAACTGTCTTAGAGAAGGTGGCTTCCCATATCTTTCTCTCCTAAGATGATTGCAGTTTCTGGGTAGTGTGTACCCTAAG
>CM053587.1:2437258-2501506 GCA_028646515.1 Pseudochirops corinnae
GAGCTGACTGTAGTGGGAAGTATCTTTGTGTGCGTTTTGGAGTTCTAGGATTGGTTTAGAGTCCTATTTTATGGGTATTTTGGGATGGCTATGTGAGAGCTGCAATATGTTGCTGCTGCTACGCCGCCATCTTGGCTCCGCCCCCAGGATTTATGTATTTTAGACGTGGCTAATACGGAGATAATATGCTTTCTTGATGATGCCTATTGGCTATTCTGATCTTGAATTCTAGACTGATGTCCAGATCATTGTGGAACTTCTTTCTGGGCCTAGGGCCTCTTCACCTTGGAAAATCCAATTATTCCTTCTCCAGAGCATTCTCACCCTTTAATATCTCTCCACCAAATGCACGTTGGTCTTCAATTGTCAAGTTTCTCCTAGAGCAGCGGTTCTCAACCTGTGGGTCACAAACCATTTGGGGGTCGAACAACCTTTTCCCAGGGGTCACAGGGGTCACCTAAGACCGTCAGAAAACACATATTTCCGATGGTCTTAGGAACCGAGACACTGCTTTTCTATCCGTCTTCAGGCGGGTCCTTCCACACACAGATGAGCCCACATATGAGCACTAAAGGGTTGCAGCATCGGGAAGGTTGAAAACCCCTGGAACAGAGTCTCCATCTTGTGGAGAGGCCTAGGCCGGACAGCCTTTGTGCCCCTTCTGCTCTGAACTTTGCAGACTTCCTGCCACCCCTCATGCCCAGCACATCCGTTTTCCCAATCATGCCCTTCCTCAGTTCCCTGTTCAGGGTCAGACACCGCGCCGCCTCCCTGGTTTAGAGTGCAATATCCTGACAGACTCTCTTTTCACTTGTGTTTGTATCCACATCACTCAGAAAAGTGTCTGGTACAAATTAAGTGCTTCATCAATGCTTGTTTTCTTCTTTCCTTAGACCAGTGGTTCTCTACCTTCCTAATGCCGTGCCCCTTTCATACTCGTATGTGGGCGTATCTGCATGGGAGCAGACTCGTGTAGAGACGGATAGAGGAGCGGTACCTCGGTTCCTAAGACCATCAGAAATTTGTTTTCCAATGGTCTTGGGTGACCCCTGTGAAAGGGTCGTTCGACCCCCAAGGGGGTCCCGACCCACAGGTGCAAAACGGCTGCCTTAGATTGTGCTTTTCATGTTTTGATAGGGGCTTGGGTGGTCTGGGTAGGGGGACACAGAACCTCCTCTCCTCAAAAAAAGAAGAAAAAGAGGACTATTGAACTATTTTTTAAAATGCACAGAACACAGAAGGTGGTTCAAGCAGATCCTCTTTCAAAGTGACACTGAATTTATGGCATACTTTTCAAAAGGGTAGTATGTAATAAATTATTGCTGTTTCATATATAATCAGCCTCTTCCTACTCTATTACGGAAATATTCCACCTCAGAGAAATGGTTATTTCTCTTATATAAGATAAAGATTGCTAGGGAGATCCATAGTTTTTTCCTTTTACCTATTTCCTCATTCATTTGTGACTACACAGCCCTGCCTCACTTAAATCCAATTCACTTGCAAGTCACGATCTCCCCTTCCTGAGGTCATGATGCTCTTCAAGAATGAAGGCCAAACAACAAAGGGTGAGTAGCAGTAGCTGCCCCACTGGGGACCCAGCTGGTCAGCTCCAGTTGGGCAGCAAAGCTGCTTGCTTGCTTCCTCGCTCTCCTTTCCCTCTTTCCACCCAGGGAACCATACCCTTAACCATAACCATATCTGCAGGAACTCAGCCCAAAGAAATGCAGATTTTGATAGCTGAAATCTTACAAGATATCTAGAGGTCTTCAGAAGAGATTTCTTTGTCAAGGGCCCTGCCTTAAAATCACCCTGACTCTGGCCCCCCAGGCCAATAACAGGCCTGAGCACAGACCTGCCGGGGTCAGTATTTGGGTCCTGATGGCACAGAGCAAAGGCCACCAGCAATTGTTTGTTTTGGCCAGAAACCCTGGTTCAAGGGGGTTCCCACAGCCTATACCCCATCAAGGGTCATCGGAACAAATGCTCTTATCTGCCCATTCTGCCGGGGAAAGTCTTCATACGCTTGTGGTAGCCACGCCCCTGCCTCATCAACAGGTACATCACTAGCCCAGCCCTCCAAGTGCAGCCACTCCCCGCCCTCGATCCTCCCAAAATACCTACCCCCAAATCGGTTACCCTTACACTAGCCCAGCCCTCCGTTGTCCCACTTCTCCAGGTATCCTCCAGCCACTCCCCACCCTTAACCTCTCATTGCTGGAGTCTGACCTCATTTAACTCCTCCAGAGGACTCTCCCCAGACTCCTCCTCTAGACCATTCCTAGATCCCTCCCACTAACTTTCTGTATATAAGCTCCATCTTGCCTCCATGAGGGAGCCGGGAATTCTCTAGCTCAGACTCACTCTGTGCCATATTATTGTGGCCGGCTTGTCTAATACAAGCTTCACAGATACCGAGGCTCCTTAAGAGTCTACCCATTACGGCGAACCTTTAATAAACTTTGCTTTACTTTGGCTGAGAGAAGCCTTGAGTAGAATTCATCCAGCAGGACCTGGCGTGTTGGTATTTTGGGGTCTTGTGCACCCCTAAACCTTAAACCTCCACATTTTATGGTTCCCTGACCTCAGTACAATTCACAACATACATGGCAGTATCAACCCATAACCTCGGTCGTTCAAACAAAATGACAGTGTGTGTACTAAGTGTGAAGTCATAGCTCAGAAAGACTGAGTACTTCCAAGCCAGCAACAGAGAGGCTGGGGCTGAGAGACATTTCAAAGCTTAGATTTTTGTTATTATTTCTTTTTTCTAATATACTCAATATCCACAAGCAAACACAAATATTGAAATCTAGGACTATGGGGGAAAAACAATTTTTTTTGTTCATTTCTTTACTCTGCATTATAAAATATCATCCTGTATTTTTATACATTCTTCATATTTATCATTTTATGGCCTAGTACTATCCCATTACACTCATATGTCAAAATTTGTCCAGCCATTCCCTAATCAAAAAGAAAATAATTTGTTTCTCATTGTTTCACAATTTTACTATTTTTGTGAATCCTTAGTATTCACACAATAGTAGACGAAGCAGTTCTGGCGGTAGAGTCTCTACATCAAAGGGGAAGAACAGCTGTATAGAACTTAGCTCTGCCAGATTTGAAATAACTTGGCTTTTCCTTCACAGTTATGGTAGTACTGGGTTTTTTTTCAGCTGAATATAAAATAGTATCTGAAGTGTTTTAATTTGCGTTTCTCTTAACAGAAATTATGAATCCGTTTTTCATGTAGCTGTGGATAAAGTTGTTTCTTTCCGTAGAAGTATTCAACTCATGTCTTTTGACCACTTATAAAGTAATCCTTATCAGCCTGAGATAGAAGACTGTTATCAGAATAACAACATTTCCCCAATTTATTTCCTTTATTTTGGGGGTTGATATCGACTTTTGTTTTGCATACAACCTTTATATTTATTAAAAAAAGCAATATATATGTTATGGGCATAAACATGCATATACACATACACACATACATATATACTTATTCATTCATTCCTTCATTCATTTTTCTTCCGACAATCCTGCCTCTGAATCTACTCTGTATCTCTTTTACCCTGGATAAATGACCTCCCTGCTAGGATTCCTCTTCTTTAAAATGAGAGTTGGAACAGATGGCATCTGAGACCCCTTTCAGTTCTAGATCTAGGAGCCTCGGAGTTTTCCCTTCTGTTGATTAGCTAGGAAATCTGATCTTCTCCCTACCTGTGACAGGTACAACATTTCATTATCTTCTCATTTTTAAGCAGGATTTCTCTTAAACTTAGGTCATCAATCCTTTGGGAATTGTCTTGTGGTATATACTGTTTAATTCCATCTTTTTTTTACCAAATTGCTTTTTGTTGTTGTTGTTGTTGTTGTTGATAACGGACTTCCTTCCCCAGTGTTTTTGGGGAAAAAATTTTAAATTTACTTGACTTCTGTCTATTACATGTATCCGCTTCCACTTCAGTTATCTACTTTGTTCCACTGATCTGTTTTCCCAGTTTTTAATAGCACTAAAGAATTGAGCTAAATCAGATTTTATAATATTAATTATAATAATTTTGTAATTTGAATCTGTTAGCATCATTAGGGATCTTCATAATTTTCTTCGATATTCTATCAGTTTGTTCTCTAGCAATTATATAATTTTGTTTAAATCTGTGAAGTATTCAATCAGTATTTTGAAGGATATTGCACTAAATTTATGGGTTAATTTGGGTAGCACCGACAGCTTCATTAGATTGATTGGCTTGATCCAGCCACAGCCATTAAACTTTTCACCAATTATGTTAGTCTTCCTTAATTTCTTTTTTTAAAAAAGGGTTATTTATGTCTTTAGATCTCCTGTGTGTCATCATAGCGCAATGTCTAAATATTTGATAACATTCTGAATAGAGGCGCATCTGATCAATCTCACGATATAATTTGTTGTTCTCAAAGAAAAAGATACTTAATAGTTAATGAAAAGAAGCCGGGGAAGTGTCCTCTCGGTGTAACATAAGTGCAATGCAGAAAATGAAGACTAACTTCGGGTGGGCATCAGCTTTTAGCTAAGAAGGATTGAATTTAAAGACATCATTTCTTTATTGCTAACATTTTAAGATATAAATGAAGAATGTGTGAGTCTCATAGCAAAGGGATGGACAATCAGAATTTTATTTTTATACTTTAGTGATGTAAATTTCAACAATTTACTTAAATCAGAACACATCTAAGCAAGGGGAAAACATAATCCTTTTGATAGGCAAGAAGTCAGTGTAAGGCTGGGAATGAAAACCTGGGACCCATTTCTGATTCCACTAGAGATTTCTGGATTATTGAATCCTACAATGAGAACTAAAGGTCACTAGAGATGCTGGTCTGTCTACCCCTCCTCCCACCATTTTTACAGATCATGAGAGGGCCAAAAGTTAAATAACTTGCCCATGGTTCTATAGGTTAATAAGTAGTAGAGTCAGAATTGGAACTCAAGTCTTCTGACTCCAAAAATAATATTGTATCATTACACTGTACTAGATTGTGAACTTTAGGAAGGGGGAAGGAATGCCTTTGAAGCTTTTATCCTGAAACGAAAGCTGGTTATTCTACCTGACCTATTTTTTCCCCTTTTATCAGAGGTCAGAGAATATACCTCTTACCCATTGGCAAATCAGATGTCCCAAACACAAGCGGACGTTAGGAGATATCTATATTCACTGAAGGTTGGGGAAGATCCAAATACACAAACCTTTCCCTCACCCTCTCCCTCCCAAAACCCTGTTTTTTTCCTCATTATTAATTTTTAAAAGTTATTTTGTGTAGAAAATCCGATTACCACAAGGAACATGTTTTTTGATGCTTATGACAAAATTTTGCTATGAGCTCACATACCTGTACTTTGATCACAGAAGACTCCTTTTCCCGTAGGAAAGCTTTTCTGTTTTCAAATTCTTTTTTAACACGGGACATTAAAATTGTCAAATCACTATCAGTTGCCATATTTTCACTGGAAGACCACAATTCGTCCAAAAGAAAGCCTTCTGTCGTTTTAACAATGAGACCCTAGTGAGATATTTTGATATGGTTATACTTAATAAAAGTTCAAGTAAAATGAAATATTTCATGATTTCTCTCTCAATTATTATTGATTCTTCATTGGTTATCTTAAAAGACAATACAGAATATCCTCTGAACCTTTCTCCTGACTCATTAAAAAATTCTGAACTGGCGTAAAAGGAATCTTTCTCAAAGGCAGGCTCATTGCGGGACCTCTTGTGGCACTTGCTAGCAGTCTGATTTGGGCTTCTCTGATTATCACCGTTCCCTCTGCTCTGCTTTATCCTCAAGCTGAACACTCCTACTTTTCCACGTTTTCCTCCCATCTCAGCCTCTCTATTACTTTCACCTTAGACATCTTTCATAGGGCAACATTTTGGTTATTTACTGGTCAATGAGTTTGCGATAACGATTCCCCTACCACAAAAGGAGACAAATGAAACTTTAAAAAATGTGCAGAAGCAATATGTCCATTGTGGAGATGTTCTGTGTAATTACACATATACGGCCCGTATTGAATTCCTTGTCTTCCCAGTGGGGGTGGGTGATGAGGGAGGAGGGGAAAGAATCTAGAATTTAAAGTTTTGAAATCAAATGTTTAAAATATATATATATATACACACACATACACACACATAAATAATAATAATTATCATTATTATAATTATTCACATGCAACTGGGAAATAAGATATACAGGCACTGGGGTAGGGAGAGCCATCTTGCCTTACAGGAAAGTCAGAGAGATGGGGGAGGACATAGGAGAGAGCAGATTGGGGGAGGGGGTACACAGTGGGATCGCTGTTTTGGGGTGGGGGTGGGGGAAGGATGGAGAGAGAGTCTGTAACTCAAAGTCTTGTAGAAATGAATGATGTGAACTAAAAATATTAAATAAATAAATTTAAAAATAAAACATGCAGGAGAAATAAGTTCAGAAGAAAGCACGCACTAGCAGGGTGGTTTTGAAAATCATTTGGAATTTATTATCTACTTTTTTCAAGACCATATGAAATATCCCTCAATATAGTCTGTATTTAATCCTAGGGGTAACAGAAAGTAACTAGGGTCTACTGAAGAGGGGAATGATGCAGATAGCCTGGTGCTTTAGGAGTGTCACCTTGGCAGCTGTCTGGAGGATGGATTGGAGAAAGGAGGAAATCTGAGTAATTAGAAGGCTGTTACAACAGTCCAGGAAACAGGGGATGAGGGCATAATATGAGGTGGCAGCCATGGGAGTGAATGGATGTGAAGGGAAAGACTTCGCAATTTATTGGCTTTCACTGATGAAGGACAGTGAGGAGGCGAGGATGACTATAACGCTTGGAGCTTTCAAAGAAAACAGGGAGTTCTGTTTTAGACAGATTGATTCTGAAATGCTTATGGGATCTTCTGTTTGAAAAGTCCAAGAGATTGTTGAAGACGTGCAATTCAAGTTCAGGAAAGAGACTACGGAGAGACAGACAGATAGACACATGCAAACATACATGCATACATGCATACATACATGCGCGCACATACACATATGGAAAGAAGGAGGGAGCTATCTGGGAATCGTTTGCTTAGAAATGATAATCAAAACAAGGGCAGCTAATGAGGTGACCAAGTTAGAGGGTGTAGTTACAGACAGAGCCTTGGGGAGTCTATTGAAAGTTTAGGGGAGCGACATGAATGATAATCCATCAAAGGAAACTAAAAGTGGACAGATTAATATGAAGGAGGAGCAGGACCGTGAAGCCAAAGGAGAAAGTGTATAAAGGGAGTTAACGCAACCAAGCAGTGGTGGTGGTGTTCAGCAGTGGTGTTTGACACTGTGAGGATCTCAAGACCACCTGACAGAGGCACATGCCGCAGAAAGAAGAAGGAGGATTAGGTGAAGGAAATCAGACCAGGAAATTAGGCAATCCCTGAGAATTTTAGAGACTATGATTATAGGCCCTATTTCAAATAGTTGAGAAGGGAAGATAAACTAGAAGAGCGGAATATAAACAGTTGAGAAGAGATCACTTCCAGATGGGTGGGGGGAGGGGACAGAAAAGGAAGGCAAGGGAATTAGTACCAGGGAAAGATTCAAGGAGGAGAGGGTGCTGCCTCAGTCCCTGAAAGGCCGTCCTGTCTATGAGACCTGGGTAGATGCCTATCAGTTTGTTCAAAGCAGGTCATATATACGTATAATCTGACCAGGAAGGATGAACTTGATGGATCTTCTGAACTTGGAATTTCTGACCTACAGGAGACTAAGCCTATTGGGTATCCACACTGAATCAAACACTTTCTGGGAGCAGGGGCCCTGTCGGGTGCCTCTCCGTGCATGAAGCAGCAAAGATTGGAAACAGGGCAGATGAAAGCGCCAGTATTTATCGGAAGGGGATAGGGCCTGGGAGTAGCTCCTGTACTTCCAGTCTAGGAGAGATAGGGAAACCACGCTTTAAAACACACACTCCTCAAACTCAACAGTTTGTCACAGAATAGGAGCAAAAACTGGACAAATGGGTCTGTGCTAAGAGGTCAAGCTTGGGTGGAAACATGATATAAATCTGTGTGTTCACTTCTAAAAGAATAATCTCTCTCCATACCCCCTCAAAGAAATCAGTTATTGCTAGCCTCTCCTACCTCAAAAAAACCTTTCCTCTTCAAAAGACAAAAATAAACACAAGGGCTCTCCCCTCATTGACTTCTCTGTTAAGGCCCTTTACAGATTGGAAATAAATTCAGTACCATACCTTAACTTCATTCCCTGACAGCCAAGAAATTCTCTCTCCATAATCTTCAGGACAAATCCAGGTACCCACTCCTGTGTCTGTGTTGTAATAGTAGTTATAAATATCACGCAATGTGAATTTGATCCATGGACCTTCCGTAGTCACTAAATGCAAAAACAGGACACATTCCATTGAAGATGAAGATAGACGACTTTAGTGACAGTATAATCCTCTTTTCAATATATAAAAGGTCAAGAAAGTTTTTAACAAGAAACACTGAGATGGTCCAGTCATAGTTGCTAGAAATGGACTCCTGAAGTGAACGGAAGCATCACTGCAGACCAAGGGTCCACTTAAACTGATTTTTTTTTATTCTGTGAGTTTCTTTAACATTCAAATGAAACCTAAAATATATACTGTGATCTGTTCCCTATGTTCATATAAATGGATATGAAGGAAATACTAAATTCCAGTTAGAGGGGAGTAAATATCAAGATGTATTTTTTTTTTCACTTACAAGTTCATGAACTCTCTGAAATATAGCTCCAACCCTCCCAAGAGATAAGAGCCTTTATGTGAGATGCTCAAAGGCCAAGTTGTACATACAACCTGGTTTGGTAGGTGCAAGGGGGAATATCAAAGGAAAGAAGCGTGCAAAAGGGGAGAGAAAAGTATAAATGATTTTTCATCCTGAAACCTACATTTTTGGCAGGTGAGGACAGGATTCAGTCCAGGCTGGAGGTAGGGAAACTGTGTAAAGATTGCAGAAGAAAAGGGACTGTATATCCTAAACTCTACATTGGTTAACATTCTGGTAGCATGAACTTTCATGCTTGATTCCTCGTCTTTCCAGAAGAGCTCATAATATAGGCTCGGAAGCGAGAGAATTTTTGTCTTTGTTTTCCTCTTTGTGTTCACAGCATCTATCGCAGTACCTGGCACAAAGCAGATGCTTAAGAAAGGCTTGTTGAAACGACAAGCTCTTTCTTACTCTATGATCCTGATAGACACTGAAAAATGTTATCGATATATTCTGGTTATTGCCATGAGAGTGAATGCTGACTCCATAAGAGAATATTTCTAAGTACAAAACAGCATGTGCAAATTAGAAGGCAGCTAAGTGAGAAGAATAGAGTGCTGGACCTGGAGTCAAGAAGCGCTGTCTTCAAATTTAACCTCAGATGTTTACTAGCTGTGTGGCCCTGGGCAAGTCACTTACCTCTGCCTGCCTCAGTTTCTTCAAATAGAGCAAGTGGATAACAATTGCACCAACCTCCCAGGATTGTGGTGAGGGTCAAATAAGATACTGTTTGTAAAGTGCTCAGCACAATGAGCGGTATTACATCAATGCTCACTATTATTATTAATTATTATTAGGAAGAAGTCATCAGGTACCCGGGAAATTCACGGAGGCTTAATTCGACAGGTTAAATGAGAAGGTCGCCAAAACGCTTTTCAACTTCTCTGTTCAAAATTGTCTAAATATTCATTTCTTGATACTCTCAGAAAGGAGACTTAAGCAGTATGGGAATCCATGAGTTAGGACAAGAGAGTAGGCCAAATATCCGCATACTTCAGCAAAGCCCAGGGCAAACAGGCATGCTCCAATAACCAGAACTCCATGTGATTTAACACAAACTGGGGCAAAGATGCATCCTCCAGTGGCCAGACTACCAGGCACTTCAGTGAAGCCCAGGGAAATGCAGAAATACCTACCAGGCCTCAACATACGCCAGACACCATCACTAAGACCCCCTCTCAGCACCAGGTAAGTGGCTAGGCCCTTGTGGCCTCCAGCAGCACCAGTCAACCACCACCCCAACCCCACAGCACAGCAACCAGACATGAGGGTCCCCCGTGGGCTTTAGGGAGACATCAGCACACCACCAGGTAAACAGTCAGGGCCTGCAACCACTAGAACAAGAAGCCTTTCAAATCTGGCCTCAGACACTTAACATTTACTAGCCGGTGACCTTGGTCAAGTCACTTAAGTCCAATTGCCCTGCCATCCCACCTCCAAAAAGTGACACCTCCCCCAAAAAAGTACAACTGGTCAAATAGAAAAGAAAGTACAAAAGCTAATTGAGGAAAACAACTCCTTAACAGTTAGAATTGGGTAAGTGGAAGCTAATGGCTCTACAAGATATCAATTTTTTAAAAATCAAAAAAATGAAAGACATGGGAAGAAAATGTAAAATACCTCATGGGAAAAACAACTGACCTAGAAAATAGATGCAGGTAAGACAATATCAAAATCACTGGACTACCTGAAAGCCATAGTCAAAAGGAGGATCTGGACAGCATCTTTCAAGAAATTATCAAGGAAAACTGCCCTGATATCCTGGAACCAGAGGGCAAACTAGGTATTGCAAGAATCCACTCATCACATCAGGAAAGAGATCTCAAAATAAAAACTCCAAGGAACATTATAGCCCAATTTCAGAACTATCAGGTCAAGGAAAAAGTACTGCAAGTACCAGAAAGAAACAACTCAAGTATTAGGGAGTCACACTCAGGATTACACAGGACTTCGTAGCTGCAATATTAAAGGATCTGAGGTCACGATATTCTGGAAGGCAAAGGAGCCAGGACTACAACCAAGAACCACTTAGCTGGCAAAATTAAGCATAACCAGTCAAGGGGAAAAAGTGTTCGTTCAATGACATAGAAGGATTTCAAGCTTTTATAAGAAGACCAGAACCAAATAAAAAACTTTGTCTCCAATATCAAGACCCAAGAAAAGTATAAACAGATTCAATGAAGCTAAAATATTTACATCCCCATGGGAAGATAATATTTGTAATTATTAAAATGGTATCACTAATAGTATAGCTAGAAGGAATATACATAGACAGAGGATATAGGTATAAAGTGAATTGGAGGGAATGACATAAAAAAAGTTTAAGAGATGAGAAAGAGGAGTACAATGGATGTAGAAGGAAAAGAGAGGTAGAATGGGGTAAATTATTTCACATGAAGAGGTGCAAAAGACCTACTACAGTGGAGAAGAAAATATGAGGATGGGCGATGACCATCACTTGAACCTTAATCTCATGCGTACTGGCTCAAAGAGGGAATAATATAGAAATCACTCTTACACAACAGTGAAGTGGGAGGGAAGATCATCAAGTAAAGGGGAGACTGAAAGAAGAGAGGATACACAGACAAAAGTAAAACACTGGTGAGGAGGGAAAGGGTGAAAGGAGAGAGAATACAGACAGGAGGAAGACTAGGATGAAGGGAAATACACAGGCAGTAATCATAACTGTAATGTGAATGGAATGGACTCCTCCATAAAATGGAAGAAAGTAGCAGAGTGGATCAAAATCAGAATCCTACAATATGTTGTTTATAAGAAACACACATGAAGCAGAGAAACATACACAGAGCAAAGGCAAAAGGCTAGAGTAGAATCTGTTATGCTTTAGCTGAAGTAAAAAAAAATGCAGGGGTAGCAATCCTGATCTCAGGTAAAGTAAAAGCAAAATCAGACCTAATTAAAAGAGATAAGGAAGGAAACCACATCTTGTTAAAAGGTACCATAGACAATGAAGTAATACCAATACTAAACATATATGAACCAAGTGGTATAGCACCTATATTCTTAAAGGAGAAGTCAAGTGAGTTACAGGAAGAAATATACAACAAAACTATACTAGTGGGGAACTTCAACTGTCCCTTCTCAGAACTCCACAAATTCATCCAAAAAATAAACAAGAAAGAAATGAAGGAAGTAAATAGAATATTAGAAAAGTTAGATATGACAAACCATTGAAGAAAACTGAATGAGAACAGAAAGGAATATATATTTTCTCAGCAGTCCATGACACCTACACAAAAATTAATTGTGTAACAGGGCATAAAAAAAACTCAAAATCAAATGTAAAAAGGCAGAAATAGTAAATGTATGCTTTTTGAATCATTATGCAATAAACATTGCACTCAACAAAGAGCAGTAGAAATACAGGTGAAAGAATGAGTGGATCAAAGAACAAATCATAGAAACAATAATTTCATTAAAGAGAATGAAAACAATTAGGCAACATACCAAAATTTATGGAATGTACCTAAAGAAGTACTTAGGGGAAATTTTACTTCTCTAAATTTTTACATCAACAAAATGGAAAAAAAAAAAAAACCAAACAACAGATCAATGAATTGGGCAACTAAAAAAAGAACAAATTAAAAATCTCTGATTGAACGTCAAATTGGAAATACTGAAAATCAAAGGTAAGATTAATAAGACTGAAAGTAAAACACAAACCAAAAAACTATTGAGCTAATTAATAAATCTGGGAACTGGTTTTATGGAAAAAAAAACCCAATAAGATAAATAAACCATTGGTTAATTTAATTATTTTTTTAAAAAGAAGAAAACCAAATATGCAGTATCAAAAATGAGAAGTGTAAAATCACCACCAATGAAGAAGAAATTAAAGCAATCATTAAGAAATATTTTGCCCAATTAAATATCAATGAATCAGACAATCTGAGCAAAATGGATGAATATTTTTTAAAAATACAAAATTATCAAGATTAATAGATCAGGAAATAGAATGCTTAAATAATCCCATCTTAGAAAAAGAAATTGAAAAAGGGCTTAATGATCTCCCTAGGAAAAAATCCCCAGAACAGATGGGTTCATAAGTGAATTCTACCAAACATTTAAAGAACAATTAATTCCACTACTATATAAACTACTTGGAAAAATAGGTGAAGGAGTCCTACCACACTCCTTTTATGACACAAATATGGTACTGATACCTAAACCAGGAAGAGCTAAAATAGAAAAAGAAAATTATAGACCAATTTCCCTAATGAATATTGATGCAAAATTTTTGAACCAAAATATGAGCAAGACAACCATGGCAATATATATATCACAATGATTATATATTATGAGCACATGGGATTTATACCAGGGATGCAGGATTAGTTCAATATTAGGAAAACCATCAATATAATTTACCATATCAATAAGAAAACCAGCAGAAGTCAGATGATTGCCTCAATAGATGCTAAAAAAGCTTTTGACAGAATACAGCACTCATTTCTATTAAAAACACTAGTGTGCTTGAGAATGAAGGGAGTGTTCTTTAAAATGATAAGCAGTATCTATCTAAAACCATCAGCAAGCATTATCTGCAATGGAGAGATCAAGGGTAAAGCAAGGATGTCCAATCATCATCAATGTTATTCAATTATTCAAGAAATGTTAGTTATAGCAATAAGAGAAGAAAAAGAAATTGAAGTAATTAGAATACGCAATGAGGAAACAAAACCATCACTCTTTGCAGATGATATGATGGTATACTTAGAGAATCTTAGATCATCAACTAAAACATTACTTGAAATAATTAACAACTATAGCAAAGTTGCAGGATATAAGATAATCCCACAAAAATCATCAGCTTTCTTTATAAGATCAATAAAGACCAGCAGTAAGAGATAGGAAGAGAAATTTCATTTAAAATAATTATAAACAATGTAAAATACTTAGGCGTCTAGCCAACGAAGACAAACCCAGGAACTATAATGAATACAATTACAAAACATTTTTCACACAAATAAAGTTAAGATCAAAACAACTGGAAAAATATCAACTGGTCATGGGAAGGCTGAGCCAATATAATAAAAATGATAGTTTTGCCTAACCCAATTCGCTTTTTCAGTACCATACCAATCAAACTACCAAAAAATTATTTAATAGAGCTAGAAAAAGAAACAAAATTCATTTGGAAGAACAAAATGTCAAGAATATCAAGGTAATTAATAAAAAAACACAAAGGAAGGTGGCCTATGAAGCAGTAATCATTACAATTATCTGGTACTGGCTAAGAAATAGAGTGGTGAACGAGTGGAATAAATTAAGTACACAAGACACAGCAGTCCACGACCATAGTCACCTAGCATTTGATACACTCAAAGACCTCAGCTTTTGGCATAACTCACTGACAAAAACTGCTTGGAAAACTGAAAAACAATAGGACACAAACTAGGTTTAGACCAACATCTCAACCTGAATACTAAGATAAGGTCAAAATGGGTACATGATTTAGACATAAAGGGTGACACCATAAGCAAAATAGCAAAGCAAGGAGTAGTCTACCTGTCAGATCTATGGGGAGGGGAAGAATTCACGACCAAACAAGAGACAGAGAATATTACAAAATGTAAAATAGATAATTTTGATTATATTAAATTAAAAAGCTTTTGTACAAACAAAAAAATGCAATCAAGATTGGAAGGAAAGCAGAAAGCTGGGAAACAACCTTAACAGCCAGTATCTCTGATAAAGGTCTCATTTCTCAATTATGTAGAGAACTGAATCAAATTTATAGGAATACAATTCATTTCCCAACTGATATATGGTCAAGAGACATGAACAGGCAGTTTTCAAATCAAGAATCAAATCTGTAAGCGTAAGAAGAAGTGCTCTAAATCACTACTGATTAGAGAAATGCAAATTAAAACAACTCTGAGATACCACTTCACACTTACCAGATTAGCTAATATGACAAAAAAGGAAAATGATAAATGCTAGAGAAGATGTAGAAATATTAAGACACTGATTCATTGTTGGTGGAGTTGTGAACTGATCCAACCATTCTGAAGATTGATTTGGATTTATGCACAAAGAGTGACCAAACTGTGTACACACTTTGACCCAGTGATACCACTGCTAGGCTTATATCCCAAAGAGCTCATAAAACAGGGAAAAGGACCTATATGTGAAAAATTTTTTATAGCAGCCCTTTTCATAGTGGGAAAATATTAGAAATTGAATGGATGCCCATCAATTGGGGAATGGCTAAACAAACTGTGGTATATGAATGCAATGAAATACTACTATGCAATAACAAATGATGAACAGGCAGATTTTAGAAAATTCTGAAAAGACTTGTAGGAACTAATGCAAAGTGAAATGAACAGAACCAGGAAATATTGTATACAGTGTCAGCAACATTGTGTGAAGATCAAAGATCAACTATGAATGACTCAGCTCTTCTCAGAAACTCAATGATCCAAGCCAAGTACAAAGAACTCAAGAAGGAAAATGCTATCCACATCTAGATAAAGACCTGATGTCCTGGAGTCAGGAGGACCTGAGTTCAAATCTGACCTTAGACACTTGACACACTTACTAGCTGTGTGACCTCGGGGAAGTCACTTAACTCCAATTGCCTTGCCTACTCCCCTCCAAAAACCAAAACAAAAGAACTGATGGATTCTGAAAGCAGAGTGATAGTTTTTTTCCACTTACTTTATTCTCTTGTAGTCTCTGCTGTCCTTTAGCTATTTCTTCTTTCACAAATGTGATGAATATGGAAATGTTTTTTATATGATAGCACATGTATAAACTATATCAAACTGCTTACCATTTTCAGAGGAGGGGAAGGGAAAAAAGGAAGGAGAGGGAAAAATTTGTTATTCAGAATCTTGTAAGAATGAATGCTGAAAATTTTCTTGACATATAACTGGGGGAAAAAAATAAGGTAGTATTAAAAAACTTTGTGCGTTGTAGTCCGTATTTTGGAAACCAGCCCTGAATGCTATAGGACATAGATACAAAACTGGACTAGACTTCAGAAGTTGTCTAGCCTAGGTCATTCTGTGCCGCATGACAGGCTTGTCATGTCTTTCCCACAAGATAGGAAGTGTGACTCATCATCAGGCTATTGGACTCATAATCAGCGACATTGTTGATCATAGTTCTTAAGTAATAAGACCACTCAAAGAATTTTTGAGCTGTTTTTATGTGCTTCTTTGCCCCCAATATGTGTGTGTGTAAAATAAATATTATACAAACATGATATATAATATTTATTTTTATTAAAAATATTTAAATTACTTATTTTTAAAAATTTTATTTATTTAACTTGATTAATTTGTTTCATTTATTTAGTTTAAGGTCAAAAGACCAGGAAAAGCAAATTCCTAGCACACTTTTTGAGAACAGGTCAGTCAGGATATGTAGGAGTCAAGAAATAGCCTTAGGTGTAAGAGCTGGAGTGAGCCAAGACATGCCTAGAGAGAGTTGGGATGAGGAAGTCCAAGACAAAGCCGTTTCCATCTTCCAGAAACGTGTACACCTTCAAGTTGGGTCTCAGAAGCAAAATAATTACTCCGTGCTTGTATCCTTTCAGTTATACTTTTTAAACTCAAGCCATCTACCTACAACTGACGGCAGACTCATATCACTGGCGATAGAAAAGGAGAAAGACGGTCACTTTTTCTAACCCATAAAAGACATTCCCTACCTTTCAGGGAGGAAAGCCCTACTTAGGAAGGAATGGCTTCTAAGTGTGTCTAGAAAAGGTCATTAAGGAAAGGCTAGAAATAAGATTATCATTGCAAGCGGAGTCTGAAAGTGCACAGGCTTAGAGGAAGTTTCCTAAAGCCCGACATACTTAGGAAGATTTATTCCTATGACTTTTGTCTCTTCCCTCCCCCTTCCAACAAATTTTATCATCCCAAGTAGAAATAACAAAGCAGGCAAAGGGAATATAGTGGACTCTACCAATGTCACTGTGTTCTATGTTAGCCTGATATTTACTGAGGAAGCTGAAGGGCACAGTAGACAGATTGATACACTCAGAGTCAAGAAGATCTAAGTTCAAATCATGCCTCTAGTAGTGATACCCTAGGCAAATCACTTAGCCAACCTGAGCCTTAGTTTCCCTATCTGTAAAACGGGAATAACAAAAGCATTTGCCTTGTACCAGTATGCAGAAGACAAATGAGGTAACATGAGTAAGTGCTTCGCAAACCTCAAAGCTTTCTGCAAATTGTTCATCATCATCATCATCATTTTAGAACATAAATTCTTGAATTTTTTTGTCATGAACTCTTTTGGCATCTGGGTGAAGCCTATGGATCTCTTCTCAGAATAGCATTTTTTGATGCACAAAATAAAGTGTATTGCTTTACAAAGAAACCACTCATATTGAAATGCAGCTATCAAAAAATACATTTTTCAAAAGTTCATGAACCTCAGATTAAGAATCTTTAATAGGTGGTTACAAGGGCCCCAAAAGGTTATTGAACACAATCCGTTGACAATACACATAAGGAAAACATGGTTGAAGGGAGGCGGATAATTTTCTAAACATGGACCATTGGTTTCAAGAGGGGCTGAGTGTGATCTATGTTCAGCAGGGAAAACAGAGATTTCTGGATTTGGAGCTACGAATATTCTGGCCATGTCACCTCTTGACACTTACTAGACCTGTGACCATGTAACTTTTATGAAGTTCCTTTACCTGTACTAGCAAATGGTCATTTTTATAGATATTAATACATGTGACAACTACTTTATAGGTTTGTTTATGGGTTCAAATGAGGCATTGTATGCAATGTGATTTACAAACTTTATTTAAAGCCTATTTGGATGCCAAGTGATTATGATCAGTGTTGAAATCAATCTCGTTACAAGAATAACTCCAAGAACATACCAGACAAACTACCTTTGCTTCTTAAGGAATAGTGGGTTTACCTCCAAACGACTTCTGCTTCTTGGCTTCCCGAAGGATTTGATAGTATTGTTCAGCATGCAAAGGGATCATTTTTCTTGCTTCTGCATAATTAGAGTGTAGCAATTTCAGGACATTTTCTTTGTCTTCATTCTCCAAATACTGATTAATTTCAGATACTGTAGCAGCCCCTGAGTGATCAAAAACAAAAAAACCCATTCCAATTAATGGATATTTTTTCTTCATAGGAGAGAGTATACAAGGATATGTAAAGATAAAAATCAACCTCTTAGTAACAGAATGAAAGTAAACCTTCTAGTAACAGAACTAAATTAGTAAGACCAATAGTAACAGACGATGAACTTGGTCTTCGGTGATAGAGAACATTCCATACATCTTCCTCTCTACATAAGTCTTGGAACACAGAAGCAGATCACCACTCTCACCCTCCAGTTTAGGTGCCAGACAAACTAGACATCGGTAGTCTATGAGGAATACTGGATTTTTAATTAAAAAGTTAACACTCTGTCTGGGTTACATTTAGAGACCATACTACAAAGCAAAACATGCATTAAAACGGGCTTGATGAATTCAAAGAATGTCTTTAATCCTGACCGTGATAACTCCTTTATCAAAATTTGAATGCACTGTGTAACATCAGAATAGCTACTGAAAATATCGTCAATATTCACTGTTTACACAATTGAAGAGTGTGACATGTCTCTGTGCCATATAACAAGCATATCATACATGGACATTACTATGCAGACATTCTAGGCAGGAATCAATTTGTTCATATTTACAGATAAGCTGGGAACCAGTTTTGCCCTGTGAGACATTTTAGCTCATCTCAGAATTGTGTGTTTCATCATATTGGGGGCACAATGTTTTGAAACATAAAACCCAAGGTGAGAAAAACAAACAAAAAATGACCATTTTATAAGTTAAGGATAAAAGAGCTGGAAAGAGATATATAATTGGTATTTATTTAAAATATGCAAATAAATCAAACACTACTATTTTAACACAAAATAGAATAGAATGTCAAATAACTCGCAAAATCTATTAATAGTCCAACCTAGAGGAGTTTGTGATGTAAAATACCAAAGCAGAGAAACACAGAGAAGGTCACTCACTCCATAGGGGTGTGCCTGGTAGAATACAAGACAATGGCAAGAACTAAGTTTCTAAATAAAAAAGGGAAAGAGTCTTCATGGCTTTTTGTTTAAATTGACTCTTAATTTTTAAAAAAAAGTTGGATAAAGGAGGAAAAAAATATTCTGTTCTCACTCAGGGAAAGTATGGTGAAGATGGGCTTTTAGGAAGCAAAGAAAGGAGCTAAAGGAGATAGTTCTAGACAAGAAAAGAGAACAAAAAACAAGAAAAAACGGGAAAAAAAGGAAACAAGGAGAAATAGAAAATGCAAAGAATTGGGTTCAATATATGTACTGGATCAGATAGCCACACTCAAACCCAGAGAAAAGTTTTAAAATTTTTTTCGGGGTTTAGAACTTCAATTTCATTATTATGGTTAATTACCAGTATGGAAACTCCCTCTGTTGATAAATCCAAAATATCTTCTATAACAGACACTGAGGGGTGAAATGACTTGTCTGCTCAACACTACTACTGTCAGAGGCAGCATTTAAACTCACAGCTAGGGGCGGGCTAGAACACCTGCCCTGGAGTCAGGAGGATTTGAGTTCAAATCCGACCTCAGACACTTAACACAAAACTGGCCCTGTGACCTTGGGCAAATCACTTACTCCCAATTGCCCTACCTTCCCCGCCTCCACAAAGTAAACTCACATCTTCCTGACTTTAAGGCCAGCCCTTGTCTTTACAACATAAACTTTTTTCTCCTAAAATGAGATGAGAAAAATTGTGGTACTATGATTTCTTACATCTAGTAATGCTTCATTTATGCAGCATTATTGAGGAATAAGTTTTTCTGTATAACATCAAATTTCCAGAAAACACAAGCTTACTTGTTTTTCAACAAAACCATTATTATCCTGTGTTTTGTTTCTGCCAGGCTGTTTTGCAATTTTCCGAGAAATTTTTACCAAATAGTGAGTTCTTATCCCAAAAGCTTAGATATTTACGCTTAAGAAACGGTTTACCAAGATAATGTCTAAGTGGACACATGACCTAGATATAAAGGGAGATACCACAAGTAAATTAGAACAAGGGTCAAATTTACAAATAGGAGAAGAATTTTTGAACGGATATAAAATGGATAGTTTTGATTGCATTAAATTTTTAAAAGTGTTTGTACTATAACCATTCATTACTAGGCATTGTCTATTTCTATTCCACGGATCCACCACTCTATTCTTTATGGAATACTAGTTTGGCTAACTATTGCCTCACAATACAATTTAGGGTCTGAAACTGTCAAGACACCCCTCCTACTGCCTTTAAGTTGTTTTGTTAATTCCTTTGATGTTACTGACCAGTTGTTCTTCCAAGTGAATTTCCTATTATTTTTTTCTAGCTCAACAAAATAATTTTTTGGTAGTTTCATTGAAATGGTACTGAATGAATCATTGAATTTAGGTAGAATTGTTGTTTTTATTATATTGGCCTGGCCGACCCACAATGATTAATATTTCTCCATTGATTTCAATCTGACTTGATTTGCATAAAATAAATACAATAAGTATAACTCTAAATCACCTACAGAAAATGGAGAACTTGGCTTCTCAGTGAAGAATCCTAAGCTTAGAAAGAGGAAACTGGGGTTCTACATTATTTGCCTTTTAGAAAATCTGGCTTGTGGCAAAAATACACGGACCAAGACAACATCCTCTCTTTGAGCATTTATAAGTGGATTTTTGTGTGGGCCACATGACCAGAATCTGTTTTATTTTTTTCCCACACTCTTTGATTCACTTTCATTTTTAGTTTATATCGTTCATTTCCATGAGATTTTGAGTTACACATTTTCTCCCCGTCATTCCCCTACCCCCCCAAAACAGCCATCCCACTGTATAACTCCTCCCCCAATCTGCTCTCTCCTATGTCCTTCCCCATCACCCCTCTGACTTTCTAGTAGGGTGAGATGGATCTCCCTACCCCAGTGCCTGTGTATCTTATTACCCAGTTGCATGTTTAAAAAGCAATAATAATAATAAATACATACACATACACACATATATTAACATTTGATTATAGAACTTTAGATTCTATATTCTTCCCCTTCCTCCCTCATCACCCATTCCTACTGGAAAGACAAGCAATTCAATACAGGCTGTACATGTGTAGTTACGCAGAACATCTCCACAATGGACATATTGTGAGAGACTGATTATATGTCCCTCCTTCCTATCCCGCCCCCTCCTTGTTCTATTCTCTACCCTGTCCCTGTCCCTTTACAGAAGTGTGGGCTTCTAACTACCCTCCTCCCCCATCCTGCCCTCCCCTCATCACCCCCCCTCTCATCCCCTTCCCCTCTAATCTCCTTTAGGGCAAGATACCCAATTCAGAGTGTATGTCATTCCCTCCGTAAGCCAAATTCAATGACAGTAAGGTTGACCCATTCACTTTTGCCTTGTGTTCTTCCCCTCCATTGTAACAGTTATTCTTTGCCTCTTCTATATAAGATGATTAACCCCATTCTGTCTCACCCTGTCTCCTCTCATTCTATTCCTCTCCCACCTCTCAATTTCACTTTTTAAAATACCATCCCTTCCTATTCAACTGATCCTGTGCCCTCTGTCTGTGTACACATATATACACACTCACATATGTATTCATATGCATATATATACCCTACTATATAGATATATGTGTATGTATACATATATAAACTTTTATACAGAATCTGTTTTAAATATTGATACAAAGAATGTTTTTTTGAATGACTAAATTCCTTGTTGTTAGAAAAACAACCAAACAACAAAACGACCATCTATAGAGGTCATATACTGATATTTTAGCTTTAAAAAAATTATACTCTAAACAATAGAATTCATGAATATGGTTCGAAAACAGTGCAAAACTCATACAAAAAATATCTTTCAAGAAAAAATTTATTAATCTATTCAATCAAAAGTCAGTTGGTGGTTTTTGTGATAATAGCATCCAGATCTGTAATCTTTCCCCTTTTAACAAAGAAAGAGTTAAGCAGAAGCAGCCCAACGCGGTCAGACTGGACATGAAGCTTTCCGCTCCACAGTTTCCTTAACATTATAAGGAATGAGAGGCCTCATCATAAGACCAGATTTAAACAGAAGTTGAAATAAAAAAACAAAACATTTTAAAGCAAGATTGCTCTGAAAAACAAAATCTCGCCCATTTTAGCTTCTTTTCATGCCTTCACTGTGAGTTGCTTTACATTTTCTAAGGGCTTCAGAAATCTATGAGATATTCATTTTCTACGTATATGGTAAATTTTCCCATATGTTCCTATCTCATGCACGGAATGCTTTATTTCTCTTTTCATCGAGGTCTGCTGGAAAGGAAGACATTAATATTTCCACCCAAGGGTGGAAAGTTCATTTTGGAGAAATATACATATTTGTTCCCATCTAAGAAAATAAGAAACAGATGCAAACTGTGGATGTTTGATATTTTTTAAAGTTCCTCTAAAGTTTAAAAATACATCCGGGATGCAAAATTAAGCCACTTCATCAGTCTATGATTTGATAAAATAGAATGGAGCTTTAATTATGCCCACTAAGGATGAGTTAATGGAACGTTAACACGGATTATTTTTACTTATACAAGTGAAATGACAGGTTTTTTATTCCTTCTTATATCATCACACAATTCCTCCCATAAGACAATTGAAAGCAATTGTTTTCTATTCTTTCATCATGGAAGATAGTGGGCAGGAGGAAGATTTACACGGCAGAAACATAGAAATTTTCTAGAAGTGGATATAGAAGGATGGAAGGATGAATGGGTGGAAGGAAGGAAGAATGGAAAGAGGGAGCAAAACAGGGAGGAAGAAAGAGAGGGATGGAGGGAGGGAGGGAGGGTGAAGAAGGAGAGAAACAAAGAAAACTTGGAGATCAATTTCAAATAGAAACAAAACCAATCAGTCTTCTGAAGTTTTCTGGAGACAGTAATGAATTATTTAAAGTAATATAACAAAACTGTGGCTAGAAGTCAGTTGAAATCTGTTTCAGACAGATGAGTCCAGAAATGGAGAACCTTAAGTAGTAGAAGGTACACATAAGAAGAAGGCAGTCTGTATCAAGCCAAACAGAGAGTTCCTTACCTTTCTTCACTTTGACCACGTCCAGGTTTGCATAGTCTATTCCTGCCTGTATTTCTTCCGCCAAAAGGACTAGAGAATTAACAGTCTGGAAAACAGAATGAATAGAAAGAGAAGACAAGTGAGTAATGTTATAGAAAATGAGTAACTGCTTTCTCAGCAGTCAAATAATTTATTGAGCCATTCCTGCTTTACCATCTTCTGGTAGATACCTATAATAAGAGAGTAGCAATGCTGTCCAACTGTATGGCCAATTTGTTGACTGACTACATGGTGCAATATGCAGGACAACTTTAAAAAGTGGCATTTATATAGGACTAGAGGTAGCCTAAAACCACGAAAAAAAAAAATCACGCATCTCTAGGGAAACCAGTTAAACCTTTCACTTTCTAGAAAACACACTCAACCACTAATGGACCTCAAATCTGAAGTGAAGACTAGTAACTGAAGATGAACTTACAGGAGCGAGGTGACCAACAAGATGGAAGATTTTCTCTAATCCTCCTGACCTCTTCAAAATAGGAATTATGTACAAGAAAGAAAATAATTTCGGCTGTCGCCACAGTTTGACGCCAAGAATGCTAATGAGATAAACAACCTATGAACTAACAGCAGAGTAGGTTAATCACCCATGTCTAACATTGTACTCATTCAGCACTCCCACCTCCTCGATCCTCCAACCCCAACGCTATCTTGTTCTTGGGCAAAGACACTGGGAGGAGAGGACGTGGGCTCTGATTCACATTCTGTCATTTCCTAAGTTGTACTGGACAAGTTTACCTAGCCCTGGACTGGGGAACCTGGTGCCTCCAGGCCAGATGTGGCCCTCTAAGTTTTCCTGCCTCCCTCCTCACCTTGTTGTTATCATTCAGTCATATCTAATCCTTTGTGATCCCTTTTGGGGTTTTCTCGGCAAAGATACTGGAGTGGTTTGCCATTTCCTTCTCCAGCTCATCTTACAGTTGAAGAAACTGAGGCAAAAAGGGTTAAGTGACTTGCCTAGAGTCACACACTTAGTATGTGTCTGAGGCTACATTTGAACTCAGATCTTCCTGACTCTAAGTCCCACTGAGCTCCCTAACTGCTTCACATCTTGCCTTACTCTAAAACAACCATACTTTAAAAAAAAAAAAAGCTTCCAAAGTGATTTTTCTAATATGCAGATCTGATCATATTCCCCTACTCAGGAGACTTCCCATCATGTCCAGGATTGAATATGCAATCTGCTGACTTCACAACCTGGTCCTTTCTAGCTTTCCAGGCTTCTCACACTTTATTCACCTTTATACACTCTCACCAGCTTACTTGCTGCTCTTCACACATGGTGCCCCATCTCCTAATTTTGTGCCTTTGCGCTAGCTGCCTCACATACTAGGGATGGGTTCTCTCCTCAGCTCTATCCACTGGTTTAATCAATATTCAGCAGTTCAGGGGGCACTTTCTGCAGTAAGCCTTTCATGGTCTCTCTGTCGGTTATGTCTCTGAAACCTGGGATTCCCTAGTACACAAACTTTCCTACACTGGAATACTTAGTGCCACCAGCCATTCCTGGCCAGACCCCATCTCTAGTTGTCTACAAATCTCTGTCTGTTTTCCCTTGCTGACCTAGGCTGGAAAAATGACTCACTGTAAAATCATTTCCTTGGGATTGTTATTTGTCCTTCATTCTTGAAGAGGACCATGACATCAGGGAGGTGATGCCATGAGGTCCAAGTGTATTGGATTTAAGTGAGGGAGGGCTGTGCAAAGTCACCAGCCTCACTCTCTCCTCTGTGGCCAGATACACCTCAGAACAACTGGAGATGGCCCTCCTTGGGATACATTTCCAATAGTAGAATTATTAATTGTCAAATACAAGGGCTACCTTGCTATGTTTAATGCAATCATGAAGAGAGTTGGGAACTCACTAATCTGTAGAAAGCGTATTATAGAATTAACTTAAACAATGGAGGGAAATGAAAACAATGATGCTCTAATGTGTAAGGACTTAGTCACATAAACTGAACTAATGGGGACCATTCCTATTAAGCCAAAATCTCCTGTGACTTTCAAGAGAAATTCATTTCAAGCACTCCGTGAGAGAGTAGGAGCAGCTGGGTGCAACAGTGGATGGAGCCCCAGCCCTGGAGTTGGGAAGTCCTGTCCAGTCTTGGATCCTTACTAGTTGTATGACCCTGGGCAAGTCATTTAACTCCTACTATCTCCAAAACAAGGGGAAAAGAAAGAAAAAGAAGAGTAGCTGGGCATGTCAATTATAAAATCTATGCCATTTCCTTCTCCAGCTCATCTTCCAGATGAAGAAACTGAGGCAAAAAGGGTGAAGTGAAACTATGTTTCTATCATTGCCCCTCTTTTCCGAAACTGGCATTGTAAATGACTATGTGATTATAACAGCATTCGATGTTTAATTTTCATCAAGTAATTTTTATGTATTTATAGGGCAGGGAGGATTAGAATGGAAAATGACATTCAGTCCACCAGCTCGATTCAAACAAGTATTAAATTCATGTGAAACTGAAGACATGGGGCACGTCCAAAGTGCTCCCAACCACAGATTGTTATGAAGATTCATTCGTAACATGAATAATTCATTTACATTATGCATGTAAGACTCTAAGAATTAGGACTTGTTGTGGTTTGGTAAGAAAGAGGGGACAAAGGAAAAAATGAAGCAAAACTATTAGACATTGGAAAATGGAAGAAACACAGGGTTAGGATTTAGAAATCCTGGGTTTGAGTCTTGGTTCCGTTACTTAACAGCTATGTGACCTTAGGCAAGTCCCAGAAGCCCTGTGAAGCAGTCTTCTCCCTAAAATGAAACAAAGGATATTTCCTCACAGAGTTATTGAGAAAATCGTAGGAGACAACAGAGGTTAAAGAAATGGTTAGACTAAAACTTTAGGAAAACATTGCATAGTTTTTGGTGCTGACCTTGATGATGCTAAGGAGAAAGAAGCAAGCTCATGCAGAGTTCCTAAACGAAACTTACCAATAAAGCCCGAGTATTGCAAAGGAATTCTAAAGTACAATTATCTTGATTTTTATTAAACAAACAGTACTGAACTTATGGGGCTGAATAAAACTAAGGGGCTAGCCCTCACTTGGTTTTGGTTTACTTCTATCAGCAAGAGCAACATTTGCTCATAAACACTTTTGTTGTTCATAAACACAATTATAAACTCACATTTGAATCATAAAGGGGGTCGGTGGGGGTAGAAATCACACTTACCAATAAGAATTTGTATTAAATGAAAGTTAAGAGTTAAAATGGCTTTTTCTATGAGCAACTTAATGCTTTCCTTGTTTGCCAGAGGCTCAGAATGAGTCATGCATGTTTACACGTTCAGATTGCTACACCCTTTTGCTGTGGAAAGCTAAGGAGAACTTCCCAGCCATTCGCAGCGGCACGCTTACAGAAAGAAGGCTCCTAACACTTTATTCTCTGTCCTTAAATTATGAAATCAAGGAAACATCTCCACATTCCCTAAGAAGTATTCTATGAAGGGAACTCCAGCGATCAAAATGAAAACTCTCCTTTGGGCAACAATTCAGCTGCTTTTCTTATCATCATCAACTCTGAGTCAAAGTGGTAAGTCTCTTTTTCCTTAAATTGTGAGTTAACTTTCATGAGAAATTATGGGTTAAAAAAAAGGTTAAAAAGGCAAATTTCAATCTTTTAGTACTAGACGGTCAATCAACAAAAATACAGTTCTCATGTGATTCTCTCTCGTACAAAAAGATCCCTGAAAGATTAAAAACGGTCATAGGTTATATGACTATAGCAAATATTTCTAGGTTGTTAGTGCTGAGACATGCTTTGTGAACCAATGAAAGAAATCAAATCAACTATACTTTCTTCACAAGGTACTTTTGGGTACCTGAGAATTGGTGCTGAAAAATCACAGAATCACTTATGGCATCCAGAATATGTTGGGGATGCAGAAGGGGTTCATACAGGGAATTATGGTAACCAGGTATGTGGTCAATATTTTGTTTCTATGGCATATCCTTAGTTAATCAACCTAGCTGTTAAAAGTTGTCCTTTTATAATTGTGCTTTCAGCAGGAAAATTGGTAGAAGGAATTAAAAAAAATTTTTTTAAGTAGTGTGAAATGACAATTATTCTTTCTATACTGCCTGCCTATTAGGATAGGATCAGAAGATCAATGTTTAATGTCAGTTTCCTTAAAAATTAACACAGTAATAAAGATTTGTACACAGGGGCCACAGAGCCACAAGGCAGACAAGGCATTGTGAATTAATTCATTTTCAAAGGAGTGCTTCTCAAACGGGGAGTCGGAATCCCCAGAGCAGTCACATATATCCTCCTGAAGGACCAGGAATATTTATTTCTTCATACTCAGACCTCTTCTTAGGAATAATTTAAGCTGAAATACTGAGTGGGACAATTAAGTTACAAAAGTTGGAATAGCTACTTATTCTAAGACGAGAAATCATAGCTCACATTTTTAAAAAAAAATTTAAAAGGTCGATGAAGTTTTAAAACAGGAGGAACAAAATGAAAAGAAGTTAGATAGTGACTGTATTTCTCATGGAAGCCTCTCAATGAAATAATCGCTAGCCTGTCTCCCTTTGAATTGGTCTCATGATCCTTTTGCTGGGATCTTTTACCAAATGAAAACTTCAGAAATATTGTATCAATTTTCATGCTTCCAAAGCAGATTAATCTTCAAACAAAAGGTATCAACTATTGAAATGTGTGCATTTTACAAATCTAATTATAAAGAAGAAAAATATGAGGATGATCTACCCTGAACCAAACTAAACTGGATGATTTTAGGAAAGTCTTACAGAAGGCATGACCCCGCCTGTGGATGAATCCCATCACTGTTTATCACGGCAAAACTTCTGGGAAAGTCATCACTGTGTAGGAATAAGAACTGATTTTAAATTGTGACACACACTTAAAGAAAAATTCCCTGATCAGGGACAATATTCTAGGATTCATATTGCTATAAAATATGGCTCTAAACATTTTTCACTCTCAACTTATTTTTAAAGAAACATGTTGTCAAAATCTAATGGCCTTTTTCCTTTTTTTGCTTTTTGGAGGGGGGAAAGTAGGGCAGTTGGGGCTAAGCTACTTGCCCAAGGTCACAGGGCTAGTTTTTTGTGTTAAGTGTCTGAAGCTGCATTTGAACTCGGGTCCTCCTGACTCCAGGGCCAGTGCTCTAGTCACTGCACCACCTAGCCACCCCAATAGCCTTTTTTCAATGTAGGTGCTGCCCACTAACCATGAGTATCCCCTAAGAGTCTATCCTGGGTATCTTCCTCTCTATAATATTTAGCTTTCATGGATTTAATTATCATCTCTCTACAAATGATTCTCCAGTCTACTTATCCAGCTCTAAACTCCCTGCTGACTCCCAGCATCCCATCTCCAAAGGTTTTGGAAATCTCAAACTGAACGTCACACAGACGTCTTAACATCAACATATCTAGCTGTGTATGTATAAATGTGTATACATACATACGTGTGTATGCGTGGAAAGTGAGGATGTGTGTGTAAAGACACACACACACACACACACACACACACACACACACACACACACACAACTTGGATATAACCTCTATCTAACAGGAGCTAAAAACCATAAATGACAAATTTTCACTCATTTCTGTTCCCACATGATGACCGTGTTTTGGAAGAGATCTAAAGTCTAACCTTGCACCAAACTCGAGGCAACAAGTGCCTATTAAACGTCTACCGTGTGCAGCTAAGAGCAGGGGATAAAAAAAGAAAAAATTGCGGAGCTCACCGTCAGATGAGGAACTGCAGTGCCAACGACCGTATAGGAACACGACAGAGAAAGGATGACTTAGACCTTATCATTGAGGAAGTCGTAGATATCCTGGGAGGCACATATAGACACACATACATACATGTGTATATGTGTGCGCACACACACACACCCCTCCTCATTTCTCGGATTACCTTTTAGTCTCAGCTAAAATCCCCCATTCTGCAGGAAGGTGCTGCCCATCCCCCTTAATGCCAGTGACTGACTAGCACAAAGGAACCTAGAAGTCACAGGAGACAGATTAACAAGCTCAACAATTGCTTTCCTTTACTAAGATTTTGTGAAAAATGTTCGTCCTGGGAGAATGCTAATCTTCAGGTGGTATGTGAGAATGGAGAAAAATCTATCAAAGTAGCTAATGAAGATTAATAGGTGAAAAAGCAAAATGCAGAATAAGTTTACCCATTCATCTCCTATACAGCCGTATCTTGGAAGCTACCTTGTTCGTGCAGCAACTGTGGTTATACAGGGGCAACACAGATGAGTCAGGAAGACCTGAGTTCAAATCTGACCTCAGACACTTACTAGCTGTGTGACCCTGGGCAAGTCACTCAATCTCTTCCTCAGTTTCCTCATCTGTAAAATGAGCTGGAGAAGTAAATGGCAAAACACTCCAGGATCTCTGCCAAGAAGAAAATCCCAAACATGGTCACAACGCTTACACCTGAACAACAGCAGTGTCTTCAGCTGGAAAACAGGGCTAATATTAACACCTGCCTTAAAGTGTTGTGAGAACCAAGTGAGAAAAATCTGTAAAGAGCTGAGCTCAGTGCCTGGCCCACAGCAGTAATATATAAATGTGAACTGTCACTGCTGTTACTTATAATGAACAAGAAATTGTTCAATGAAAACCAGGTATTTATAGTACATAGTTCATATAAAATGAAGGGAAGACAGATGTTCTTTTGCATTTTGGGCAGCCAATCCTTTCCTTAGAAGGTCTGGAAGAGGACGTTGAACATCATGGAATGGGCGGATGTCAGATCTCCCCTTCACAAGCTGTCCTCGGTTCCAGAGCTTATGAAGCCGTCTGTGTCAGGAACTCCTTTGGGAAGTTGGGTTAAGTCCTGGGCCCCTTCTCAGAATGATGCTTTTATATTCATTAAATAGACAAACACAGGATTACAAAGGAAACGGAATTAAAATAAAAATGTAATTCCTGTTCTCCTCCAAGCTCACAGACTCTTTGACCTCTCCCTCCACATTAAGAACTCTAGCTCTACACAGTTTCCAAAGTGATATTCTTAAAGCACAAACCAGCCAACACAAATGCCTCTTTTGGGAATTTACAGCCCCTCACACTATTAGCATTGGGCCTGCAAGAAGGAAGACCTGAGTTCAAATCTGGCCTCAGATACTAGCAGCGTGATCCTGAGTGAGTCACTTAACCTTGCTTCTGGCTGCCTCAGTTTCTTCATTTGTAAAACAGGAATAATAATAATAATTAATAATAACAACACCTACCCCCAGGGTTGTTTTGAGGATCAAACGAGTATTTGCAAAGTGCCCAGTATCAGCTTCCATTGCACTTTCCAGACCTACTATACATTATTCTACTTTGTGCATCCTAGACTTCAGACAAACTGTACTACTTGACATTTCCCTGCACTTTCCTTCTTGCCATGACAGCTATATTTCACACCCTACTTCATCAGCATCACCTCTTAGTATCCCTAGAAGCCTTCAACATTCTCCTACACTATAATTTTCTTAAGAGGCCTTTCCTGATTGCTCTGGTTGCTAGTAGAGGTGGATGAGGTATTCAGGGGGAACAAGCAGCTCTGGTGTGAGGGATTGCTGAGCCTTTTTCCAGGCTGCCCATCCCCATTTGGTGCCCACCTGACACTTAACTCTCACCATGATATCAAGAATCTGTATGCACAATGACCACACTCCAGTAAACCATCTCTGCAGACATGCTAAACCAGGCTGAGGGTAATCAAAAGGCATGAAACGTGTCAGTTAATTAGGGGGATGTCTACCACAAGTATGTGAAGACTTCTCTCTGGGGAATGGGCAGAAGAGCACAATTTGTTCCAGTGGCTGGAGGAGACTTTATGGAGAGCTTAGAACTTGGTCAGACATTAACAACACCAAGGTTATCCACTTGCATCCCAGGCCGTCACCAGTCATCCTGACTCTTGGCTTGCCACTGGACTTCAATGACTCTGGAAGACAGAGTGAGGTGTAATTCTGCCTCACCTAAATCCAATTCACATCCAAGTCAAGACATCACCCTATCATGTCATTGGTGCTCTTCAAAAAACGAAGGACAAACAGTGGTTGCTAGTAATCCACCCTCAAAGCTACTTTTTAGTCACTCCGTAAGTTGAGCAACCTGCCCGGTGCTGTGTTAAGTCCAGGAGATACCTAAAAAGGCAAGAAATAGAGTCCCAGCTCTGCAGGAGCTCACAGGCCAAGGGAGCAGACAAAGTGCAAATAATCTATGAACAAACAGTATATATACACGTGGGTGAAGTTGGGAGCAATGTCCGGAGGAAGGCATTAAGACCGACGAGGACTGGGAAAGGTCTCGAGGAAGGTGGGACTTCAGCTGAGACTTGAATAAAGCAAGGAGGAGGAGGGAGGGAGTTCTGGGCAGGGCTGACAGGGAAAAAGCCTAAACTCAGGGGACAGATCATTGTGTGTAAGGAACCACAAGGAGGCTGAACACACTCGGCATTTACTTATATGGGGGTGTTTTGCTCAAGGAGGACGGAAACCCCTTGAGGGCAGGGACTATACAACTTTTGCAGTCATCCGTAACTCCAGCACCTAGCACAGTGCCTGTACGTAGTAGGTTCTTCAGAAATGTTTGTTGATTCATTGCTCCCAATGGAACTTACAAGCCCTTTGACAGAAGATTGTTTGGGGTCTGTCTCTATGCCCCAAGCCAAACACAGTCATTTAAATATTAATAATGCTTTAAAATGTTTGCTCACTGAATCATGCTAAAAAATAAAGATGTTAGAGGTGATGTCGTGCAACTCCTGTCAACTCTAAGGTCACAGATTTAGACAAGGAAAGGGAACTCCAAGGAGACTGAGTGATTCATCATTAGTACCGGAACCCAAACCGACCAATCCCAGCACCTTCTCTACCATGGACTATTTCTAAACAGTCAAAACATGATGTGACTTCAAGGAAGATTAGTTTAATTATGAGCTTCATGGTTTTTATTTTAATTCATTTTGTTTCATCAAGAATCACTTTCAATACTCTCCAAAATATCCAAAAAATATTGGGGCCGCTAGGTGGTGCAGTGAATAGAGAAGTGGCCCTAGAGTCAGGAGGACTTGAGTTCAAATCCAGCCTCGGACACGTAACACTTTCTAGCCATGTGACCTTGGGCAAGTCACTTAACCCCAACTGCCCTGACTTCCCCCTCCAAAAAGAAAAAAAAAAGTTTAAGCAAAACCATTTAATAAAATGGCTATGACTGACAGAGAATATGTCAGTCTGTACACACAGACCACAATCTCTATCGCAAGGAATTCTTTTCCAACATCATCTCTCCTGAACCAAGACTGATCATTTCATTTGATCTGTTACTTGTGAGTTTGGTAACAAATAAACAAAAAAACCCCACTAACACCCCAAGAGACATACATATAAGCAGTCACAGCCTGGGGGGGGGGGGGGGCACACATTCTCACCTCTCCCTTATAGAAGCCAAATTTTGGTCAGTTAGTCATTCAGTTCTATTTACCTTCAACAGGAATTCATAATTGTACTCCAAAACAGGCAAGAAAATTCTTTAATAGATAAGGCTCACTATGCTTGCCAATGTTTAAATCCTTAAGTCTTTAACTTTTTTATTATTTTTTAAAAATTCTTTTAGTATTAAACATTCTGTCATGAAAAATAAATTCTTTAACTATTCCAGAGATCTAGTGAAAAAAATATACTCATCGCACTGAGTGACAAAAGTGACAAAACCTTTCCTCTGCATTGTTAAGCTAAAGCAGTGGTTCTCAATCTTCCTAATGCCGTGACCCTTTAATACAGTTTCTCATGTTGTGGTGACCCCCAACCATAACATTATTTTCGTTGCTACTTCATAACTGTAATTTTGCTACTGTTATGAATCATAATGTAAATATGTGATATGCAGGATGTGTTTTCATTGTTACAAACTGAACATAACCCACAGGTTGTGAATGGCTGAGCTAAAGGAAAGATGTCAAAGATACTCTTTCTAAATATATTCTTTCAGTGAGTTCCACCACTCCAATGGCATTCACAGCTCTAGTCCCTCACTCTTACTTGTACTCAGGTTGACTATTTCTAACTCCATACAGGCTCATCTAGATACTCAGGTGGCATTATGAACTCTTTAGGGTGGATACTTCCTCTAGGATAGAATCCCAGACTAGGTGATTTGTGTCAATGTCCTTCATAAAACCTCTATGGATCATGAGTCCAATGTTGTGTAAGCTTTCTCCTGGTTCTCTTAATTATCTCAATGGTACTCATGTATAATGATAAAAATAGCTTAAATTTATATAGTGCTGTGAGATTTGTAAAGCACTTTACACAGGCATGTCTCTTTTGATCCTCACAACAACCATGGGAGGTGGGCGTTATTATAGTCTCCTTTTATAAAGAATCTGCAAAAAGTTAAACTATTTTCAGAGGGTCATACAGTTAGTGCCTGAGGTGGTACTAGAACCTAGGTATTCCCGTGTCTCTCCATCCCAGGAGTACTGTCAAACTGAAATAGAACTGGATCCCTGCAGAGATTAACAAGAGAACTACAAACCAACCTTATCTATGCCGGACTGTATTTTCATTTAGTTTGTTACACATTTCTCAACGAGGGCAGGTCACAAGTTTGATGCCTCTGCATAACAGAACACCGTCTCTTTTGTAGTCCCTTGGATGTTTCCTTATCAATACTTAACCAGCCCACGTCCTTTTCTGATCGTATGTGTGGTCCTATATAATTAGGTTATTTCTTATACCAATTCTTGTGATCAAGACCACTAAGATATATGCAACTATGTGTATTATATGTGTGTATACATATATGTAGGCATGTGCGTGTGTATATCACACCACAACCTAACATCTGCCATCTATGTTGATGTTTTTTGTCATCTACAATTCTGATTCTTCTAGAACTGAGATTCTCTAAGACTTACAACCACATTTCATCATTTTTCGTCATATCCAGCTCTTCGTGACCCCATTTGGGGTTTTCTTGGCAAAGATACTGGAGTGGTTTGCCATTTCCTTCTCTAGCTTATTTTATAGATAAGGAAACTGAGGCAAACAATTAAGTGACTTGCCCAGGGTCACATCTGAGGCTAGATTTTAACTCAGGAAAATAAGTCTTCCTGACTCCAGGTCTGGCACTCTACATAGTGTTGCCAAGCTGTCCCATCACATTATAAGGAAAATGTTAAGAGATGGGCTTTTATAACAAGGGGCATAGGACCACTGAAAATGCCTAGGCATTTACCAGATACAATCTGGCCCTGTCTTCTCCTAGGCAGTTCTGGACCCAACTCACTACCCACCTTCAGTCCTTATTCTTTTTATGTATTTATATACAAGCTCACTTAAAATCAAGGGCTTGACCACTATCTCTCCATCTGGACAATATACATTTGACATCACCCTTTCTTTTCTCCGATGAGAATGGCTATTGTATTATGGAATCTGGTGCCATTCATTATCACTGGCCAAAAGGAACATTTTAAAACCTTTTCGATCTCTGGGGAATCCTTCTGTTTATCCTCTATGAAAGGAAGCCTTCAGGGCATAAAGCAACACTCTGGGTGACCGGATGCCTCTGTTTTATGTTTTACTGATATTGACACTTGTCGAGTTGTTGAACAAAGTGATTTCCATGTTTGTTTCTGTAATAGAATTGTGCATTATTTTAACATGCATATATATGTAAGAAATATATAGTAAGACACCTTGTCTGAAGACAGCCTTTAAAAATAGCATTTTCTTTCATGAAACAAAATGCTTTAAAAACATTTGTAGACAAAGCAGAATTCTCGCTCTTCATTCAGGTCATGATGCGACTAGAATGATGACAATCTGTTCTATAGGAGAAAAGAAGTCTACAAAAGCTTGCCTGTCCCCTTGTGCTATTTACAGCAAGAACATCCTTCTTATAGGCATATGATGGATTTCCTAGAGATCAGAGGATAGACTCCTCAGTTGGTATTTGCTGAGATCCCCTTCCTTTTCGATTTGCCTTTCTTTGGGACACCTTGAAAATCGATCCCTGATTGTATTGAAAGCTGTGTTGTCTCCCTCAATAATATCTTATCAATGTAGCAGAAAACATGCTTGGCTAAGTACCACTAATCTCAGTTTGATGGTGTTTTGGTTGTCATTCCTCCTCATGCACAATGTCTGTTGAGAAGTTGGGAGTCCACAGAGGGCGACTCCACTGTCATACTCGTCAGAAGCAAATGATGGAAACACCAGGAGGTCCATTCCATTCCGGATCTATTTGTCTATTCTCTTGGTTCCATCTGAAAGTGCTCTAGGAATGGGTTTAAGGGATTCTCCAAGTCTCTGAGTGGTCATGCTCCCCTTTCCTGCTTTTTCACTGTTTCTGGGAACCTCCGTCTTTCCTCCCAGTGTTTTAGAAATGAGTTTATATTCAAAATTGGCAGCTTCAAAGCTGAGGTCCATGAACTCGTGTCGTAAAACATTTCTCTAACTAGATCTTTCTTTTATTCTCTGGTAAGCTCTGTCCTGAGAATGATCTTCCCCAGACTGACGGGATTCAGGACTTGAAAGCACTAAGAACTCTCTCGAATGACCATATGGTCATTCCTGCCATGTCTGTCTACTTGGCAAGAAGCTCAAGTGTCTATTGACTGACACATTGTCTGGTTTGTTTCAACCTTCCTACTGTAGCTAATAAGTTGCTTTGGCTACATTTAAAAAGAAATGAGAAAAACAAAACACAGCTTTTATTTTTGTCTATTTCTCATCTTTTGTAGTTCAAACTGTATTCAATCAGGCTTGGTTCAAGAAATCACACATCATAACTTTTTTTTTTTACTATAAAATAATCCCTATATTATATAATTTGGGCATATTACAAATGGTGGATTTTAATTAATCCTTCACACATTATAACTTCTTCTCTACATCCTCTGTAATCTAGCTGGTTTCTTTTCACTATAGCACTGCTCAGTTTGCCACAATGGGTTCTGTTGCGGGATGTGGGGCATCAGACTATAACTGTTTTCATTTGTTGACTACTAACTATACTTTATAACATACTTTCTGGAGTGTTGTGACCATCCTTGAAGTATTGAGGCACTTAGTTAAGAGAACCTTGAAGAATGTTTCTCCTCCGTTTTCATGCTCTTCAATGGCTATTGGCATATAAACTAAATCTAACCTTCCTGATGGACTATTTGCTTATCCCATTTGTGAGTACCAAAACACAAGACATCCAAATAGCTTATGAAGGTGTGCTTGTCAGTGCCTTGGAGCAAACAAAGAATCAACCCTACGGATTCTACCATACACACATTGCCAAGGAGAACCTGTGAGCCATCCTTCCATTTACATGCAACATTTCTGGTGGGACCTTTATACCAAGAACTGTCATTGGAATATGATTCAGTTGCTCAAGTAATATGTCAAGTCACCAGTTGCTCACAAGATTGCATGTGAAGAGTTACAACAGATGAATTAATATTGGTAGATAGTCAAAGAATTATAGTATTCTCTCTCAGTACCCTCCAATCCTAGCTGCACTGGTCTCCTTATTACCCTCTTTCATTTCATACACATTCTCATCTCCTGATTAGATAGATCATCCTCTCATTCCTACCATTTATTTAAATTCTAGTCATTAATGTATTAAGATACGTACAATGTCAACGTCCTCCAAGAAGCTTTCCCCAACCATTCATGCCCACACTAATCTCTCCATCCTCTTATCCTGAATTGCTCTTACAATTGATATTAGTTTGGCACTTAGTTGCTTTAATATTTTCAATTTGTAAATTGTACTTAATTATTGGTTTTGTTTTTCTGACTACCACTTTAAGCTCCTTATATGGTCTTCTATTTCATTTGTCTTTTATGTCCTCTACACTGGTGAGCATTATGTCCAATATATAGAAGGTAGTTAACAAACACTTGCTTATTAACTGAGCTTGAACAAGCATGTCTTAAAAACAAAACACAAAACAGTCACAAAAACCACACACCTATCACAACAGCACAAACTGACAGGTGATGAGGAAAAAAACCCTTTGTTTGCAAATCCAAAGCTATTACCTTCATAAGAAATGACTTGCTAACTTAAATATCCTTTTCAATCCTAGGTACAGATGATGACCCTGACAACGTTGGAGAGCCTACTGTAGGAATCAAGACCTTTCGAGGTGCCCCCCAAAGTGCCTATGAAAAATTCCCTGACTCTGCTATAGAAGGGGGGACTGGAACTAGCCCCACTAAAGAGAAGTGTGCGATGGATAAATCAAGTATTGTCACCCTTCGTGTGAACAACAACACTGTAGGCTATCTGAGGAGCTCCCTAAGCACCAAGCTGATACCTGCCATCTACATAGTGGTGTTTTCAGTGGGTGTGTCAGCCAATACAGCAACCCTGTGGATGCTTTGCTTCCAGGCCAAGTCCATCTCTATGAACATCTTCTACATTAACTTGGCTGTGGCAGATCTCCTCTTCTGTGTCACACTTCCCTTTAAGATAGCCTATCATCTCCATGGAAATAACTGGCTCTTTGGAGAAGCCATGTGCCGTATGACCACCGCCATTTTCTATGGCAACATGTACTGCACCTCTCTGCTCCTCGCCTGCATCAGCATCAGCCGTTACCTGGCCATCGTTCACCCTTTCACCTTCCGTGGGCTGCCAAAGCGCACTTACGCAATGCTGGCTTGTGGCATGGTGTGGGCCATTCTTCTCTTATATATGGTGCCACTCTTCATAACAAAGCAAGTATATTACCTGGACCAACTTGGGATCTACACCTGTCATGATGTACATAACACCTGTGAGATGATGTCACCCTTCCATCTCTACTACTTCATCTCTCTGGCCTTTGTTGGATTTGTAATTCCACTTGTTGTCATTATCTTCTGTTACACATCCATCATCTGGACACTTAAGGCCTATGATCAGAAATGGTTCTGGTATATTAAAGTGAGTCTCCTTATCCTAGTGATTTTTGCCATTTGTTTCACACCAAGCAACATATTACTTATTACTCATCATGTGAACTATTACAACAACAACATAGATGACTTATATTTTTCCTATCTCATAGCATTGTGCCTGGGCAGCCTGAACAGCTGCCTCGATCCGTTTCTTTACTTTCTCATGTCCAAAATCACAGATCGGTCCAGTGCCTACCTGACAATCGTCAAGATGTCTTAGAGACCAGTGAGGAAAGATAATGTCTCTGTGCGTGTGATACTGGGATATGTATTTCTGAGAAGTTCTGTTCTGTGATTCCATCTTCTGAGATATGACGATATAAATATGTGTTATTGCAGTTTCTGTATCCCACATACACACAAGTCCAGCCAAAGCCAGCATTTTGTTAGACATATGCTTTCAGAACGTACCTAAAGCCCATTAGTACAATGATGCTATTTGAAGGGCAATCTACAGCCAACTTTGCATTGAATAATAAAATCTATATGCATGTGAGAAGTGAAAAGATTTACTTAGTTCATGATGAAGTGAATAACTATCAGTGCTGGGAAGGAGAGATTCATCACTATAAGGGCGTGCTTTTGGTATTCCTTCATAGGGGCTGAAAATGGCAAAAAGTTCCTCCCAGTCTGTCCTAACTGCACAAAGTGACCTAGTTTTTAAAAAACCTGTATTTTCCCAATCTTGTACACGGTATTCTCAACAAAGGATTTTAGCTTTTTCCATTATGAAAAAAAATTTTCTATGGAGATTAATATGGAGTCCTATATACACAGCTTTCAGGTTTTTATAGGAATTTCATTGTGGGAAGAAGAGAAAAGTACTAGGTCTGAAATGGCAAGTGTAGCTATTAAGGACCATAAAGCCAGGGCTTGAAAAATGTTCCAGGCTCAGTGAAAAGAACCAGACTCTCATATAGGCTAAATCAGGTATTAGCTTAATTAGCAAATATTCTCTCCTGGTTAGGATCACAGACTCTTAGAATTTAAAAAACAAAACAAAACTTCCTAGACAATCTAGTCCGACCCATTCTGAAATTTAAAACAAATCCCCTTCGATGGTATTTCCAACAAGCTGTCATTCAAGCTGGGACAAAACCTTCCAGGGAAAGACAACTTGCTGCCTTCTACTTTGACACTGCTGACATTTTTAGGAAGTTTCCCCTTCAGTATGTATATTTTTAAAATGGGGAAACGATTTTTGTGAGAAAATTTCAAATGTTTCTTACAGGTATGATATGTAGATGGAAGTTGGGGCGCAAACAGTAAACCTGGGCCTTGGGGGAGTTCTACCAGAACAAGTAAACAGAGGCGGCTAAGACAAATTCTGCAGCACGAAAGGCGTTTGGAAGCAGCAGCAAACATGTAATAGTATGCAATGTGTATTATATCACTATGGTAAACTAAGTAACTTTTGACTTGTATGTATTTGGGAGCCTGTAAGTTATTTTTGATTTTTACACACATATTCCACTAGGTTTTTGTGAAGGGTCTGAATAAAGATATTACACACACGAGTCATTTACAAAAATGAAAGAAAGGTAAAAGAGCCCTTGTAGAAGCAAAAGCACACGAACACTGTGGGGAGGGGAGCGCTCCACAGCGGGAGTCCCAGCGCGCTCTGTTATCCTGAAAAGCCTTCTCCTGAAAATGTCATTTACCCCAAAATGTCTATGTTAACTCCCCCGGACAAATTCATACACGGAAACCTGTTATTCAGTCTCTGGACAAAGCCAGAAAACATAAGTCGAAAGTCAAATACTTGAGAGGGGGTAAAGAATTCTGAGTCTTTAGGCACAGATTTCAGATAGAATAGATTAACATAAAGTAGGAAAATTTTCATGGGAATGGAATGTAGAAGTTGGCCCTTTGTTCCATTTCCCCTTGAGACCAAGAGATCCAGTGACCAAAGATAAGGATAGAACCCACTTCAAGTCTCAGATCAATATGCTCAGGAGCAGGATTATGAAAATGTCCCCTCAATTTTGCCTTTAACAGTAAGAAAAAGAAAGTTTTGCTTAACTTTACTTTCATTTACTAAGCACCTACTGTGTGCCTGTGCAAAGTACTTTACAAACATTATTTCATTTGAAACTCTAGTATCTAAACCCTAGGAAATAGGTGCTATTATCACTTAAAATAAATTTAAATATGATTTATTTTATTTATAACTGAGGCAGACAGGTTAAGCAACAACTTGTCCAAGGACATGGAACTAGCAAGTGTCAGAGACTGGATGTGAACTGAGGTCAGTCCTCCTGCCTCCGACTCAGAGTGCTGATAGAACCTCATTGGGTATTATAGCACATAGCTGCCTCTACAGAAAAGTTAATGACACCAGCTTTCATTTGTGTCCGTATCAGAAGCAACACAGTAAATGTTTTTACATGAAATTTTTTTACATTAGAATTTCGGAAGTTAGAATATAAGACTGTTCAGGGTGATCAGTTTGGTTTTGCCTTGGAGTCCTCAGGCCCTAATACAGGACTTTTGTCTATAGAAGGCACTGAAAGGATACTTACTGAATTTCGTTTTCTTTGATCGGATGCGATTATAAAAGGTGGGGGGTAGGGTTTCCACGTCACTACAACACCAGACTTCCTTTGTCATGTCATTGGCATATCAAAGTCAAGCAAACCCTGTCAAGTCAGTAGTCTCAATCAATGTGACCGAGAATACAATGAGCAAAAGACCCAGAAGTCACGATGAAAGAAAAAGTGACAGGAGGTAGGAAGCAAAATTTTTTAAGTGAGGGGGAAAAGGGCTTTAATTCAGGAAGAAATTTCACAGAATCAGAGAATCATGCAATCCTAGAACTTAAAGGATCTTGTTGTTCCGTCTTAACTCTATTGACACCCATGGACATTGTCCTCAGGGATTTTTCTTGGCAAAGATAGTAGAATGGTTTGCATTTCCTTCTCCAGTGTGTTCCCTTTTTACAGATGAGGAATTGAGGCAAATACTGGTTCAGCGACTTTCCCAGGGTCACACTGCTATTAAGTACCCAAGGCCAGATTTGAACCCAGATCTTCCTGACTGTAGGATCTTACAAAACATCTCTTCTGACCCTAACATTTTACACATAATTTTAATTACCTAGGGTTCTCTAAAGAGGTTGCTATACTTTGTATGCTTACTCTATCATGTGAGTTTTTCTATATAGCTGCTTAAGGACATAAACAAAGCAATTTCAGTGGACCACGTGCAAAAAGTAAAAAAAAAACATTGGGTCTATTGGTTTCTTAGATGGGGAGGGAGGGAGTTGGAGATGAACAAAATGACAGAGTGGGCTAGTGACAGACCAAAGACAGATGTTTTCTATTGCTCGAGGCAGGACCCTGTTCTCATATTCCTCTTCCCCTAAGGCCCCCGAATGTTACAGTACTCTAAATTAGCCAGGCCTGACAGTTTCTGAGAGTCTAACAGAACCGGGCACAACCACACAGCTCTGAAAGTCTGAGATATAGTCTTGAAAACGTTTGGGGCTGGCAGAACTGGGGAAGAGGTAGGCCAGAAAAAGAGTGTTAGCCCCACCAATGCTACCCGCCCCATTCCCCCAAACTAACTCAGGAAGGAGATAAGGAAGCAGCAGGAAGAGATAAGACAGAGAGAACCATTCTCTTATTGGTCTCCCTCTGACTTTTTTCTCTCACTGTGACTGTAGTTTTCCCAAGGTCTTAGACAGGATGCTTCTCTCCCCTTTCTATCCATGGGCAACGGTCCCAGAATCCCCTGGCTGGAGAAAGTTTCTGCTCTCTGACAAGGCCCCCATAGCAGCCTGCAAAGACAGAAACTTAGTATTTTGACTTCTCACTTTCCTGCCTACGTCCCAACAGGAACATAAATGACAAAAAGTTTCCAAATGTCCATATGTGGTTCAGTGATTCTGCTTCAGTAGAATTTTTTGGATAATTTCAGAGTCAAGTAAAATTGCAAGTTAGGACATATTGAACATCTTCTTCCTGCAACCGTGGATGTTTCCAGAGCAGAACCTCTATCTAGGGCCCAGGAGGTGTGGTACAGGTCAAAACAATAACCCATCGTTATTTGGTCAGAATCTTCCTCAGGTGCCTTTTGTCAGATTAAAAGACTTCACCGTTTGTTTGGTGTTTTTTTTGCATGTTCTGAAGAATTCCTTAGTAAAGTATTTCATAGGAGCATAGGATTGTGACTAGAAAGAACCCCAGAAATTGTCAAGGTCGAGCTCTTAATTCATGGCACAAACAGGTTAAGCAGTTTGCTCAAAGTCAAGGAACCAGTAAGAATGTGAGGCAATATTTGAATTGAGATTGTCCTGACTGCAAGTTTCATGTTGCCTCTGAGACCTGGAAGCCTCGGACTGGAATTCTCTGGAAGGGTCCTGCAATCCCTGCTTCTAATAGTTCTTGGTATCCCTGGAGTTGGGTTGATCTCCGAGAAGACTCCTCAGACAGCTATGAGCTAGGTAGACTATGTCTTCTCTGCTCACCTTGATTCAACCTCTTATATTCCCCAAGGCTTAACAAGTATGAACTAAGAGCAGTCCATGACCAGTAACTACCTGCTAGCACAGGTACTGGGGGCTTTGAGCGTCCTTACGGATAAACCACAGACCTAAGGTACAGGCTCACACGGTCAAAAAAATTCACTAGAACCCTGGGAAACCTTTGAGGCCCTGGGAAAAAAGGAAGGAAACACTCTCAGACTTTGTGTCAGCTTTGCCCCCTGCCTAGAATATCTAGTAAGTCATAGAACCAAACCTTGCCAATCTTTCCATGATGAGCTCAAATTCTTTATTCTCCACAAAGGAGAAAGCCTGAACCTGCGGCTGACGTTTTTGGGTGTCACATGCCTTCTCCTTCCTTTGGCAATACGAGGAAGCTGATAGGCCATTTTGCAAAATAATTGAAGGGAAAGCTAAATTTCAGTTAGAGGTTAGTGAAAATAAGGATGCTTTTTTTTTTTTTTTTTTTTTTTTTGCTCCTTCCAATGTCATGGAGCCTGTGAATCCATGAACTCCTTGGAAGTCTGTTGTCTTCAGGTTGAGAATCCCTGGCCTAAGCCAGCAGCTACTGGCTTTGATCTCCTAATCCACATGATACACATTTTGGCATAGAAAGAGAATGGGGCAAGTGTGAAACTTAAAGTATGTATGTCTTATCTACTCACAGGGAAATGTCAAGCATCTGAAGGACAGGAATGTTGCTCTACTGCTTCCTGACCAAAACCTCCCCTTCTTTTCTCCACACCCTGAGCCTAAGAGACTGCTAAGAAACAGCATGAAGTTATCAGTCAAAAACTGTTGAATGGAATTAGGCATGAACCGGCAAGTCCGAATGCTGCGAGGGAGCCTAGGACAAAAGATGAAAAGAAAGGACGCGGCATATGTTAAGAAAAAAGTTTCTGTCTCTTTCCCAAGGGCAGTGTTGTACGTGTAAGCATCATGAGAAACTCAACTTACCTTCATTTTTTCTGATTTAGCATTAAACAGAACTTCTTGATAGTGATAAGCATTGTCTGGGTTCACATTTCTCAATTTGGCAGCAGGTAACAACAGTGACTCCAAAGTTTGCTCGGGTTTTTTCTCATCAATAGCTTTATTAATGAGCCCAATGGCAATATCTCCTAAAAAAGAGGAAAGAAGATGGTTCTACTGAGAAAATGTTAGTTTTCTTTAAAATCATAATATATCGGATGTTTAAATACTGCAAATTCCATTCCCGAAAGAGGAAAAAATGAAATTACACATCTGTAGGCATGATCATCATTTTAAAATAAATTCAACACATTCATTCAACATTCAACGCAACCAAGGGTTGGAGAACTTAGGCCTTGGAAAGGACCTTCAAGACTGAGCCAAATCCATCCATTTAACACAGAAGAAAACTGAGACAATAAGGTTAAGAGGAGAATCCTGGTTTCCTGATACTGCCAAGTAAACTTTCACTTCATTTGACTCAATAAAAATAAAATTGGGGATATATAAAAAGAACTAATGCCTAATAAAGTAACTTTTCAAGTGAAAAAGAGCCAATTATAAAACATGTTTGGGGATGGCCTCATCTTAGAAATAAAGCTAATTTGCTTTTCAGAAAAATTCTTATAATAAATGTGGGAAAATATAAATCCATTCTGTAGAGAACTAATGGTTTGTACCAAAGAATAAATTGGTATATTACAACCACTTCTGAGATTCCCTTGTATCTCCCCTATGCCCGTTACAGGATTTATGATTACAGCAAGGCAGAAAGCTAACAATGGACATTCCAACAACATGAGAACTTTTTATTGCTTTTTACACCTTATTCTCAGAAAAGCTACTATTATGCACATGAATTGAGGGACAGCAAAGTATTCCCAAATTAAGGCCAAATTAATAGCCACCAACTTGGTACTGAGTACTGCTAACTTACGGGATATGGTTTTGGAAAAGAGGAAGTATCTCCAGTTTCTTTTCAAACAAAAAGTAAAAACCACTTTACGAATACAAAGTGTCACAAAACAGCCTAATTACTCTTAAATTTGTTTAAAGAGTCGTCCTCAAGATAAGCTTTAAAAAAAATCAAGTAAGACCTTTTCAAACTAGTTGGCCTGACAATTCTTTATATTGGTAATATTTTAAGGAATTTATCAACCCAAGAATAAAGACATTAAAAACTAGTTACAATTTATAAGACCACGATTAAGTCTGTGAATATAAACAACCAAATCATCTAAGATGCAGTGTGTCTCTGAAAAACAACAAGAATATATGTGGAAGTGCTTTGAAAAGTCTAAAGTACTCTACACATATATGGGATGAACAGCATACAATAGAATTGATAACCTGGAGAGCATGGAACACTCCATTCTTCTGTTGAGTGCTTTTAGCACTCCAGCACAAGGGCTATCCTTGGTGAACCAAGTCCAATCAATTTTAAGAGTGCATTCCTGATGATTGATCACCTGGGGCATATCCTTTGGACTCCATGCCAGTTCACTGCTGACTGGTGAGGTTTTCTTTTTGGTGTGTTTCTAAAAACATGAGTTGGTGAGGTCACAGTAAATGACCTCATAGGAGCTGGGAAAAAAATTACCCAGAAGCCTCCTGGGCACATGTACATCACTGCTTCTCTTTGTGGTCAAAGATAAGATGAGCTCTTTAAGCATAAACACTTTGGAAACCTCAGCATACGGACTACTTATTTTAAGTAATATCTCACATAAAGAAATCCTAGTACAAAAATAATTTAGGCAGCTGCACGGAGTTCACATAAATGGGATTTATTTGAAATAGCATATATGTACCACAGTTAACAAATGACCTGTTTTGAAAGAAGTCAAGCAGAGAATAGAAAGATGGAAAAGAAAAAATTCATTTGCATATACTACATGGCTGGAGGCATCCTTCTAAGGATGTGTGAACGGAAAAATAAGCTTTCTTAAAAGAGGGAACATGGAACACAGCTGGGGAAATTTTCTTTCCAACTTCTTCTCTATTTTCAGCTCATTACATTCTAGATTTAACATCTATGAGTGATTTTGCCAAAATTATACAACTGGATAGAATGTAATACTGACAACAAAAGATGCTTGATATTCCTGGGCCTCAAATTCCTTATCTCTAAAATGGGGTCCCTTCCAGCTCTATCTCAGTGAAGTCTGTGATTGTAGACATATTCCTTCAGTAAAAAATCGTTTATTCAGTGACGTTAAAAAAAATATCAAGTGACTATTAAGCATTATGATATGCTAGGTCCTTTAGAGTATACAAAGGTAACGAACATGACAAACCTGCTCCCAGGCAGCTGGTGGTCACAATGTATGTACGTAAGTAAAATGACACGGAATGTACATTCAGAAAGAGATGGACAAAGAACTACAGATATGCAGGGGGCAAGAGGGAGGGATTCTTTGCTTCCTAATTGGGGAGTGGGGTGGAAGTAGCAGGGCAATAAAAATAGCTAGGGGGCGCAGTGAACAGAGCACCGGCCCTGGAGTCAGGAGGAGCTGAGTTCAAATCTGAGCTCAGACACTTAACATTTGCTAGTCTTGTGACCTTGGGCAAGTCATTTAACCCCAATTGCCCTGTGTTTCCCCTCCAAAAAGCAAAAACTAAAATAAAAAAGAGCAAGGAAATTTGAGAAGGTTTCCTCAGAAAGGTCATACTTTGGCTGGGTCTTAAAGAAGGGTTGACAGAGGCAAAGACACAGTACTGGACAGAGAGGACAGTTTGGCTGGCACGTGGTCTATGGACTGGGACAAAAAGTTGGAAGGGCATGTTAGAATCAAATCATAGAGTACCTTGAAGGCTAAACTCAGGAGTCTGGATTTCATTCCAAAAGCAGAGGGAAGTAACTAACGGGTTTTAGGCAAGTTAGTAAGCATGATAATTTGGCCACAATGTAGAGAATTCATTAGAGGAAGCAGGAGACTAGAGGCAGGGAGAATAGTCAGCGTGCTATTGCCAGAGTACAGATGAATATCTAGGATGAAAGAGTAAGGAACAGAAAGGAGAGAACAGATGAGAGAGACACCGTAGAGTGAAGGATTAAAAAACTTGGCACCTAATTGGAGGCAGTGGCCAGCGGTCTGGGAGAGGTAACTGCTTTCCAAAGCTGGGCATTCAGCCTTCAGATTTTGTCTAAATTTGTCTTTGCCCTGTGTACCTTCCACAACAATAATCCCAGCACCATCCAGGTACTCAACAATGTTTGTTAAATTAGTGACACATGAGAAAATTAAAGATGACTGATATTTATATATAAATACAATGGAATGTTACTGTCTTGCATGAAACGACAAAGGGGATAGTTTCAGAGAAACCTGGGGAAACTTGTATGAACCAATGTCATGAAGTGAGCAGAACCAGGAGAATAATTCATACAATGAGTCATACAATAATTTATACTACAACAGTCTGAAGAAAGAAAACATGAAAAACCTTGGAACTCTGACCACCTCAGTGATCAGGTTCTTGAGGAAATTGATGACCTCATGTTTTGCCCCTTCTGGAAGATGAACAATGGACTGGAGGCGCTGAATGAGAGATGCATTTCCAAACACGGCCAGTGGATGAATCTGCTTTGCTTGACTGTGGCTTATTTGTTACAAGGGGAAGTTGTCGTTTCTTTTAGGAAGGTGGGGAAGGGGAAAGAGTGAAAGACAGAAATATCAAAAATGAGAAAAGAAAGAACTGTCAGTGAAGTCCCTGAAGAACTGACAGAAGAGAAAAGGGCAGGTTCAGAGGGAGACACAAACAAACAGGACAGCTTTGAAACTAACACACTGAATTTATTACGTATTTTAAGGAAAGAAACAAATGAGATACAATGGAGATTTGTAGTTTGAGAGTCAACTTACTTTTTCTTTCCTTGTATATGAAAAAGTTCTTGTGTGTCAAGTTGAGAATAACAAAAAAAAAAATACATCAAGAAGCTTTTTGCAGGCCTGAGGTGGGAGATGGGTGGTGGTCCCATGAATAGAAAGAAAGCATCCAAAAGTAAGAAAGTTTTTGTTGTTTTTGTGGTTGTTCACACGCTTGGTAGAGGTGTGCGCGTGTGTGTGCATGCATGTGTGTGTGTGTGTGTGTATGTGTGCGTGTGTGTGTGTTTAGAGGGATAGGGGAAAATGATGGATTCAATTTTCTTTTTCTTTCTTTTCTTATACTCCAAAACAGCTTTAATGACTTTTCCCACTGTCCATATTGGGAAGGGGCTACATCACAGCCTAATCGTCTTCCTTCTCTAGTGCTTCTGTTTAAGGAGCATGAATGCCGCAGACTGCACAGGATATAAATGCATGTGGACTGGAGAAAGGGTTGTTCATGAACAGCTGGAAAGGCCAGAATGGTGTAAACAAATGAATGGAGGGACCCTTACTGCACTATGCTGATTTTCCTGCTGCTTTAGGTCCGAAACTCAGAGGTCAGCTCCTGGACACAGTCCTGGGGGATTGTCCATTTGGGTAATTCTGTTTCTCCCGGGTTACTCAACAACTGCTTACTGAGCTGGCAACCATGATCAGCACCCCAGTTCACTGCATGGGATAGAGTAGGAAGCAGGCTGCTCCGGGGCAGGCTGTGAGGAATGTACCGTGATGATGCTTTTAATGAGGGAATGGAAATGGTACAAAATAGCTTGCTGGGTGTCTGGTGGCAACAGTATCGTCCAGTGAGGAGAACCCAAGGAAGTGAGAAAGGAATGATGAGTTTGATTTCCAACGTGCTAAATTTGAGGGGCCAGCAAAATACTTATGTGGTAATATCTATTGGAAAGCTGCAGATAAAGATCTGGAGTCTGGAGAGCGGTGCCAGCGGCAGGAGCTGGAGGAGAAGGTACAGACAGGTCAAGAGACTGGGCAGTCATGTTTTTGAGCAGCTACAGTAGACGAGGCCTAACAGAAGTTTGGAAATTTCAAGGAAGGAGAAGCCTAATGAGAATTAAAAATTAACACCAAAAAAATTATTTAAGGGGAAAAACATTCCTTCAAAACCCATCAAAAAACAATGTAAATAAGTCAAAAGCATGAGGAAAAAGATGCTGCACAACCTCTGTGAATTCCGAGAAATTAAGACAAGCGGCTGCTGACAAGTCAAATGAGGTGGTCAAGACAGAGAACATAACAAAGGGGGGAGAGACAAATATAAGAAAATAAAGCTTAAAATGTCCCACAAGGGAGCTTAGAGCTTATCCAGTACAAAATCTTCCTTTTCTATATTAAGAAATTGAGGTGCAGAGAGATCAAGTGATTTTTCTTTTTTTTTCTTTTTTCTTTTTGTTTTTTGGAGGCGGGAAGGCAGGGCAATTGGGGTTAAGTGACTTGCCTAAGGTCACTTAGGTTAGTATGTTTTAAGTGTCGGAGGCCAAATCTGAACTCAGGTCCTCCTGACTCCAGGGCCAGTGTTCTATTCACTGTGCCACCTCGTAGACCCAAGTGGTTTATCCAAGTCACAAAGGATTTAGTGCCATGGGTGGGATTAGACTAAAATCTCCTGATTTTCATTGACTTTAATACCTATATAACCTAAAAGGATATCAGCAACTTATTCAAGTTAAGGAAGGAAAAGAAACACAGATTTATTAAGCAACCACGGTGTGATGGTCAACACGCTGAGTGCTTTACAAATACTGTCTCGTTTGATCTTTCCCACATCCCTGGGAGGGAGGGTACTAGTATTCTCCCCACATTACAATTGAGGAAACTGAGGAAGACGTGATCTTCCCAGGGTCACACATCTGAACTTAAGCCTTCCTGGTTCTGGGTCTAGCACTCCAGACTCAGTGCTAGCAGCTGTTTCCTGGTTATTCAAGGAGCCAAGCTGGAGGAGGCTTCCGCGGCTGAGTAAATGTCCATTTCAATGTCCCACATCTCTTACATACATTTCCATTACAATCAATGATCAAAATGATGAACAGAGCTCGACAGTGAAAAAGGGGTAAGTTACATTCATCACCATGTAAAAAGGTCAAACCTCGAAGGCACCTTAAAAAATCTATTCCAATTCTCTCCATTTACTAAGGCAAAATAATAATGATGATGATGATGATGATGATGATGATGATGATGATGATGATGATGATGATAATAATGCAAGAAAGAGTAGAACAATTTACACAAAAAGGAGCTAAAAACAAAAAATTAATTAAATAATTGCTTTGAAGACAAGCCTTCGATTATTCAGAATACCCACTTCCGAGACCATTCTGGAAAACTGAACTTACTTTCAATATCTTCTTGAATTTCCACATTAACCATATCAATACAATTTTGGATTTCATTCCAGCTCAAGTTATCTTGCCCTTGAGATGAGGCTTCTCTTTTAACGGATAAGAGCGTGCTAGCATAGCTGTGGAAGACAAAAATCACCATAATTCTATCACTAACTTTAGTTTGCCTTTTGAATTTATTTATTACAAAATTGACTAAATCTAACATACATACAAAGACTTAAATATTATAAAGGAAACTGTCTAAGAAAAGTGAGGCCACCTGATATGTAGATATGATTCAACAATGAGCATGCATAAAGTGCTAACTTCTGTAGGCACAATACAGTGCAGGGCCACGGTGACCAAAGCAAAATACAAGTCTCTGATCCCCCTAAACTGGAATGTACATTATAAGAGGTTTAAAATCAATATGGCAAGGAGGGCTGAATCTAGTATTGTAAAGGAGTTGGTACCTAGGAGGGCAGCTTGTATTTTATCCTAGATGTAAGAGGAAACCACTGAAGATTCTTGAGAAGGGTGAAGACATAGTCAGGCATATATTGTAGGATCAATTTAGCAGCTGTGTGGAGGATGTAATGGTAATGGTAATTTGAAGATCTTCCCTGCCCCTTAACAGGCCAAATGTAATGACATGGAGTGTGTGGTAGGGGGAGTTTGCTGAAAAGGTGGAGCAGAGCTGAGAGGAAGCTATGAGTCAGAGCAGTTAGAGCTGGAGGGAGGAGAGAGGACCCAGGCAAGCACACAGCTAGGCTTGTGAGTGTTTGTGGGAAGACTTTGGGAAGGTGTTGCTCTCTTCAGTGTTACTGTGTTTAGATTTCTTGGTGGCTATAATTGGCTTTCTGGTGTCTAAATGCATGTTTTGTTTCTGTCTTCTATATGGAGAGGCTGTTATATTTTGTGATTCAGAACTATGCCAGAATATTCATAGTCACCATCAGTGCTGTGAATATTGCCTTGGCAATACAGAGAATGTCTTGGAGGGAGGATGGACTTGAACAAAGGAGATTTATTGCTGTAGTTTAAGTGAGAGCTGATAAAGGACTGAATGTCAATGGACTATGGGTATAAGACATGCTGGGAAGGTAGAATGAACAAAGTAACTGAAATTGTGCATATATCAAAGGGTTATCAAAAGACAACAATAATGGCCTTTCTAAAAAGCTTTAATAAAGGTCTGAAAAGCCCTTGGTAAATATTATCTTATTTGATCCTCACAACACCCCACTCCTGGGAGGGAGGTCCTATGATTTTCCCCTTTTTACAGATCAGGAAACTGAAGCAGACAGAGGTGAAGGGATTTGCCCAGGGCCACACAGCCTGTAAACATCTGAGGCCAATTCGGAACTCAGGTCTGCCTGACTCAAAGTTCAATGTTTGTTATTTACTGTGCTCCCTCCTAGTTGCCTTATCATATTGAAATTAATTTAAATACTTATCAAGAGAGTCTGAAGGAATTTAGGTTCAATTTTAAAGAAAATGTTTAATTAAAAGGTCATGACAATTGCCTTAATTTTGAGGGTTTAGAGGAAAGGCAGAGAGTGAAGAGTCAAGAATGACTACTATGTTAGAAACCTGAGGGACTGAAGGAATGGATAGTTGTGACTTCAAAAAAGGAGATTTTAGAGAAGGGTTGTTTTTTTTTGGGGGGGGGGGGGAACGAGTTTCATTTTATATGTGAGTGGGAGTTGCTTGTGGTAGATGAAAGCAGAGATGTCTGATGGACCTGGGTTGACATGCTCACATCTAGTCCCTGATAAATATTAGCTTTGTGACCAATGAGCAAGTTCCTTCTTGAACTTTCACAATGCTTCCAGGTAAAGTGAGAGTTACAGATAGATGAGTTACTGATCTCCGTCAGGGAAAGTAGAATCTATACACAAATTCCATATACTGATGAAATCACAGATCTGAGTCAGACTCTCCCACCCTCCTTCCCTCTCTCTTTCTGTGTGTGTCTCTCTCTCAAACACACACACACACACACACACACACACACACACACACACACACACACGCACACACACACACACACACACACACGCTCTCCACCCTTAACTCTCTAGACTTTTCTATCTTCTACCCCTTGCACCAGAAATGCCTCCATCCTGGGGCTCTCTCCTCTGAGCCAATGAGTTCTTGCCTAAGATCACCATTTAAGAAAATTCTCAGACCATCCATACTTACTTCTCTCCAGGTTCTGCTCCTGCCTTCTCAGATTTTTCTACCTTCCCCTTTCCCCAAACCCCCTTTTCAGCTCTGTTTTGCATATGATACTCCGCCCCCTTTGAATGTAAGCTCCATCAAGGTAGGAGAAGAGAGTGGCTAGTCTTTTTTTTCCCCTTTGGCTTGTATTTATAGAGCTTCTTCTGGGATCTGGCATGAAGTAAGTACTTAATAAAGGTTCTCTTTCTCTCCCTCCTCTCCTTTTGTCTCCCTCCCCCCATCCCAATCTCCCAGTCTCTCTTATCTATCTTTGCAATTGACAATGGCACTTTTATATTCAGTATCACATGCATCAAGTTCACCTGTTCTAACATTAATTTTCTTAAAAATCTAACCAATTACCACTCCCGAATTGATTTAACATATTCATAAACACTTTGACTACATATATCATCATATCTGATTCTCACAGTAACCTCCCAAGGTAAATAAGGACGGTATGATTCTTATCCTCCTCATTTTACATCTAAAGAGACTTTCAGACCTGCCCTAGGTCACCGCACCAGTGTTAGAGTTCAGTGTACTAGCTCTGGGGCTGTTTTAACCATGTCACACCACCTCTAAAGGTCACATAGTTGAAGTTGCTGTTCACTCTTTCCAAAATTCCTTAGCTCGGTTTAAGCATCCTACTCAAAACCACAAATGTTAAACCTGTCCAAATCCTTCCCCTGCTGTGCACTAGCCATGGCCCCTACGTAACTCTTGGCATATTGCTTAGTTGCCTTTGTTCTCAAGTGTTTAACTAGCAAGTCCCTTGAGAGTAGGATAACCTTTCACCCTGTCTCAAAAAGGACCCACTATAGTGTTAACAGGAACATTCTGACATCAAGTTTTGCTGAATGGTACTGATTAGGGTTTATGAAGAAGGGAAGTCGATCTGTGTGGTGACCTGCCAACGGTTACACAGAAAGTAAGAGGCAGAAATGAGACCAAATTCCAGATTTTCCAACTCTAAATGCAATATTCTTTCCAGAACAACACACTACATCCTTAGAATATCTTAAAGGGTATAAGACAAATTCTCTGGAATAATTCTCAGGTGGCAGTCCTGGCAAAGAATCCATCACTTTCTCTACGATAACTGTGCTATTATTCTATCTCAAATCCTCTGTATCAGAACTGCACACAATTGCCTCCTACATGATCAATAATAACAATTTGCTAAGCAAGGAGAAGGGTGTCATGAGAGAGGAAAATACCTGATAATTGAAAAAAGGTAAAATTGAATCTAAAACCTAGAAAGATGACCTGTAGAAGTTCTGGATGCATTCCAATTCACAAACATCATTGGTACCAAATTCTTTGTAGAAGAAAGAGTAAAATTCTACACACAGAACATGCTTCTTGGTCAGTCATCAGCATGACAACAATTTCACAGGAATAAATTAATTTTCTGGCAATAAGACAAAGCTAAAAGGAACAAGAGGACACAAAGAAATTTCATGCTGTTATATACAAAGAAATTAGCTGATAATCTTGTGCATAAGCATAGAATATTATGGTTGGAATAGACCTTGCCTAGGATTAATATCTAGGTAAAGACCTTTTCAAATACTAATATATTTAATCTGTTAGAAAAATGTTTTAAAGGTGCTGAAAAGAATTTTCAGTAATGAAGTTACAGTCTGCTCTCATCTCCTTTTTCTTCTCTGCTTTCTCTTCCATACCACCTTTGCCTCTGAGTACCTTGGCTTCCATTGATATTTGGCTGAACTCCCACCTTCTGCGGGATGATGTTCCCAGTCCCTCCAGCTGCTAATGCCATCCTTTCTGATCTAGCTTTTCATCTACTTTGAATCTATATTGGATGTATTCAGCTCTTCATGTATTGTCTCCCCCACGTAAGTGTGAGCTTCTTGAAAACAAGAAGCATGATCCTGCCCTTCTTTCTATTTTCAGAACTTAGCCCCGTGCCTGGCACACAGGGAACACCTAGTAAATGCTCTTTTTTTTTTTTTGGGGGGGGGGGGGGGGGCTGATATTGTCTTTGCACTCAACAATCCAGCTACACTGATCTATTTTCAGTAACATCAATAAGACACTTTATCATTTATCCTTATTGGCCGTTAGCTACTTAAAGCTATTTCAACGCATAAAACGGCAGTGTTTAAAAGGGATCCAAAGGAAAAGAGGAATCCTTTCAATGTCTTCTCACTATCTTTATTAGAAAGTGAGAATATTAAAAAGCTCAGAGATCATTTTTGCCCTTATAATCTAGGAAAGAGATACAAGTTCATTGGTTTCCAATGCCTGGTTGAGAGACAACAGACACTATTTCTACTGAAAAGGACAGCTCCTCATGGGCAAGGTAACTTAGAAATCACCTAGTCTACCTATCATGCTACCGCAAAATTCCTTACACAGATGAGGAAACCAAGGCAGGGAAATTTAAGTGACTCAAGATCAGAGGGCAAATAAATGACTTGAACTCAGGTCTTCTACTTTGTCAGATTACCCTAACTCCCCATCAGCAGGAAAGCTATCTTACAAAAATGTTATTATGAACTCCTCCTGATATTTCATTCAAGTGTGTGGCCAAAGGGAAGCTGACTCAGTAAGATGGCAATTTCAAGATCAGTCTCCCACACCCACTCTTAGACCTTCTATAGCAACTCTGGGTACTTTGGGTCCCCTTTAGAAATCTCTGCTTTATGAGGTGAGATAGCTTCTCTTCAGTGAAATGATCGATCACACACTATTCTGTATTATAAGTACAAGTGGATGCGTCATATCCCCCTCCTAGACTGAAAGGGCCATGAGGGCAGGAGGGATCTCACAGGTCGAAGGTTTCTCTTCATCAAAGTTATACAACTGTGGTTCTCTGCACAGAGTTTGGAGCATATTATGTTTGCTGGATTGGAAAGGGGGAGGTCGTGTGGGAAGGACAGTACAGCTGAATCTGGAGTGAGAAGATCGACGCTAAAATCCTTTCTCTACCAGTAAAAACTATGTGACCACAGGCAAGGCAATTGATCTATCTAAGCCTCAGTTTCCTTATCTAGAAAAAGAGGTGCTTGGACTAGGTGATCTATCTCTCTCTCTCTTTTTTTTAACCAAGCCATCTAAGATTTAATTTGCAAAGCTAGCATTTGCACATCAAACCAGATCATTTGACTCCTCAGAAGTCAGAGACAAGGAATGATCTACAGAGCCAATTCTTATAACAGAAAAGAGGAATGAGAAAAATGGTAGAACCTTATTTTGAACATAATTCAATGCGATAAAGCAGGTCACCTGACTAGCTAGCTTCTCCCAGGTTTTCTTAATCCTACCCACGACTTTTTTTCCTTACAGGTAGTGCCTTTTGCAACCAGAAAGTGTACTTGGAAAAAGGAATTGTGGTCGATGGTTAGCAGTCACTCCTTGTCTTCCTTAGGAAATTCTCAACTTGTACTCTAGTTCAAGAAAAAAAGCGTATTTATACCAAGACTAGGAAAAAGATACTTAACCTCTGGCTAACCTTTCTCCACTTGCCAGAAAAGAGAAACTTAGCCTCTGGTCAACTCCTGTTTCTGCTAGAAATGGGAATTTAGTCTTTTAAAAAGGAGTAATCCTATGATTATTTTAGGGTGTCCTATTTTAAATTATCTGCTACAAAATGATAAAATCTTCTCAATCTATCTGTTCACTAAATCTATAGGTAACCTAGATTGAAGACTATCTGTGTTAGTCTGGTTTAGCTGTTAGGGTGAACTTCTCCTAAAGAAAAGAGCTAAATCCTATAACCAAGGTAAAAATAAATCCACTTAATCAACATAAACTGATCCACTTTTTCACTATCTAGTTTATAGAATAGAATAAAGGACATAGGCTTTTTATTAAAGCTTTAAGATATAGCTAATTAACATACGTATGTCCAGAAACTCCCTAAGTGATCTCTAATAGATCTTTCCATTCTAGATCCTAGAGATCCTAGATCAGAGGGGAAAAAATTAGCCATATTTAAAAAGGAGAGTTGAGGCTGTATCTCCCTCTGGTGGTCACAAATATAAACTACGAAATGCTCAAAGCTTGACTTGTAACTATCCTGGGTTTTGCTTCTGGCTTATTCAGCAATGTTTCTCAAACTTTTCACTTCAGTTAGGAACATTAATCCAATCTACAGCAAAGGCTCTTCTGTCTTTGGCATCCAGAAGTGAATTCTGGGAGCACCGAATGAAAGGACCGGCAGCTGAATGTTGGAGCAGTCTGATATTTAGGGTCTTATTCTATAGCGTCCCAAGAAAAGGACAAAATGAAGGCCGATAGTTTGATATCATCAGCATTTGCTCTTCTCCTTTTCTGGCATGATACGTGACAGGTGCTACTACATTGGTGGCTAGGGGAGGATAAAGGAGGCGGAAAGGTGACCGTATCCAACAATGGCATTGAAAGGTCAATTGTCAGGCTCACACAGGCAGGATAGGACACAAAGCCAGGTCTTTCTGACTTCTTTGTCATGTTACATGATCTATGCTGACTGATAGCAAACCCAAGGTAAGAGCTTTACACTAAATGACATAAAATTGACATGTTAATGTATGATCTTCCCTTATATCACATGCAGTTAAATTAAAACAAGCCTATCTTTTGGCAAAAGGAAGTATAGAAAACCTACATCAGCATTTTTAGCACTTCATGACCAACTGGAATATAGAAGATCAATAAACAAAGTCTTTCAAAGGGGGCTTGACAGAAAATGAAATTGGAGCTCCCTAGAGGAAATGATGCCAAAATTTCTGAAAGGAATGAAGGGTCTCTTACCGTTCCAAGTATTCTTCATCCAGGTTATTGAAGCCTATTGAAGGATTTCGGAGATGATTCTGTATAGACACAAGATCGTTGCTTTCCAAAGCCTGGTTGAGCAAAGCAACAGCAGACAACATTTCTACTGCAATGGATAGCTCCTCGTGCGCCAGGTAGTTCTGTTAAAAAACATGTCAATGGCCAGAAGTTTCTAGGTATTACACAAAGTATCATGTTTTTAAAAAACCCAAACACCTCATTAAGCACATTTCTGCCAATGGAGCTGTTACCAAAGCTCCAGAAAACAAAATGAATCGTCAACGAATAACAATATTGTCCATAATAATGTTAACAGCTGATATTTTTACAAGGTGACTGTGAAGGTCATGTGGGATAATGTTACATGGAGCTGGGGCTTAAGGAAGACCCAGCACTTTAAGGTTTAAAAAGCATTTGCAGGCAATAGCTTAGGCGATTTTCAAAGTCAGTCTGTTAGGTGGATTAATGTTAGTATTATTATCCTTATTTTACGGATGAGGAAACTCACAGAAGTTCACAGAAGTTAAGGGCCCAATCAATGCATCATGACTGCTAAGTTTTAGAGCCATGATTAACGTTGGAAGCATGGGTGGAGAAAGGATAGAAAAACAAGAATGGTTTTAGCTGCAAGGAGATGGAAACCACACAGATCCATCCAATGGATCCCAAGAATCATTGGGAATAAGCTGGCAATACTGAAGGTGCATAGTGCAGTATTCTCCATGTGGACCTTCAGAAAATCAATTTTATGAATGACTGGGTCTTCTTAAAGGGTCTGGCACTGAATGTGTCCATCAGTATTGGGGGTGGACTAAGGTCATATGGGGACATTTAATCTCTCAACTCAATGCCAGAGGTTCCAGAGTTTATCAGTGCTCAGACCCAGACTCAGCGTTCTAGAACCAAATAGGAATAGAGATGGCTGATTAGACAGCTACCTAGTTGATTAGGCTGAATGGTCTTACAAAAAGTATCATTACATACCTGTTCTCTTCCTTACTTATTCTTTAGGATTCCTTTTCTAAGGTGATCAGTCTACGTAGCATTCAGTCTAGACACTTTACTATGGACCACTTAACAGTGGAAGTCTTCATGGTACTCAGTCATAGCTGCCCCATGCTCACCTACATGGGTTCTTTCATGTCTGTGGACTGGGTGGTGGCTTGCCACAAGTAGACTGAATGTCAATCTGTCTTCCCTAGAGTTAGGACTGAACATTATCACTCAATCTTCAATCATTATATTAAAAAAGATAAGGGAAAATATCTTCCTAGACCTGGATCACACCAGATAAGTCTTCTACAAACAACATTTTAGTAACTTTCTGTTCTCTGAAAGGTCTTAGCTGGAAGAATATGGAATATGTTGGCAGAGTCAATAAGTGACTTTTAAAACAGCTTTGGGGGTCCATGAGGGGAAGACAAATAATTAGGTAAATTCCATTGGCCACAACTGCCCACAAACCCCAAAAGGTTTAGGCCCAAAGGCAAAAATGAAAATGGTCAGAGAAAATATAGGACCCCAGAACTAGATTAATCTTATTATTGGTAGTATGACAGGAAATTGCTGTCTCTCTCAGTTTACCCCAGAGGAGGCAGCCAAAATCACTGCAGAATTCCAAGGTTGGCCAACTATCAAGCGGCTCTTTATTAAAAATGGTATAACGTATGCATCTGACTTGTGATCCACAATAATACAAACTCTGGGTGAGTTAGTTGGTGTTAAATGTTTGTTGAATGTACCATCACAGCCATTTTTGACTTGTGCTTTGAGATACTTATGCAGACTACTGGTAGTAAGTTAAGCTGTAGAATGGGTACAAGAGGATACACAGGTATTTGTCCAAATAAGAAGAAATCAATGGAGCAGCAAAGACAGAAGTAAACAAATATTTGGGAAAAGAGGAGAAAAAGGAAACCAAGAGACTTTAAAAAAGTATTTATAGCCATAGTATCTAGCTCCATGGCTATGTCTATAAATTATGCCCATCACTGGATCTTAAGTTGTTTGAAGAAAGTGAGTGTGGTTTTGTTTTTTTTTTTTCCATTTTTATAGCCACATCACACAGTGTCTTATACATGGCAGGATCAAAATGGGTTTTTACTTTTCCACTACAGCCACCAGAGAAAAGATGACAGGTACCCAATCAGTAAGTCTCTAGAAAAACCACTAACTTATGGAAGTGAACGCTGAAAATGAAAAATTAATTAATTAATTTTTTGAGGAACACAAACAAAAATAAGAAAAACCACTTCCTCACAGATAGAGAAAGTCAGTTATTCAAGTGTTGGGAATGTTAAAAGTAACTGCTGTTGTCATTGGGCAACTTTGTCAGCATAAAGGAGCCATACAGATAACTCATCATTTCTACCATGGAAATTAGGAGACAATCCCTTATAAAGATAGTCAACTTTGCTGTAAAAAAACACCAACAGCCATCAGTCAGGAGAAAGCACAATGGCAAAGTTGATAATCTCAGTACTATGGGTATGGTGAAGGAGGGGAACATTCTTCCCCCACTTCCTTTTCATTGTGGGGGTGGTTATCAAGTGTGATCGTGCGGTAACAAGGGGTTATACTGCATAATCCGAGAAGGCAAAATTAGAATTAATGGTTAGAAATTATAGAGAGATGGATTCCAGCCCAAAACATAGAAATATTTCTAACAGTTAGATAGGAACAGGAGATAGAAAATGGATCTGCGATGTCATTAATATGGGATCTCCTGGATGAAGAAACTGCCCCTATCAATATAGGTTGGAAAATTATCCAAAATTTATGGTCATACAAAGTTGCCTAGAGTATAGAGGGATTAAGTGACTTGTCCAGGATAACCCTGCAAAGTAAGTGCTGTTATAATCCTCGTAAGCATCTGTAGCCAAATTTGAATTCAGGTCTTCATGACTCCCGGCCCAATGCTCTATCCACTGCACTACCTATTGGTTATATGTCACTGGAGGCTAGACAATTTGTTGCAAAAGATTCCTAGTGAATTATTGCTTTGGGTAGAGAGCAGGCAGATTCTATGAATGGCCTAACTGCCCTGTGGGATTTCATCCCACTCTAAGATCAGATGAAAAACCAAATGATCCATACATCAGCTTCAATACAGTTCTGTTCTTTTCACCAAGTACTTGTATAATCCACCCTTGTGTAGTCATGTCAGGCTCCATGTAGCCAAAGTCCTTCTGGTCTTACCAAAGCATTCTGCTTCTGAAGGTTGAACAGTTCATTCTGATACATAACAGCAGCAAAAGGATGAACAGCAGGGAGCTGGGCCTCGGGTTTCATGAGGACAGTCAGGGTGTTACTGGGATCACCTTCCCGAATCACAGCATTGATGTGCTCAACAGCAACAAGCCCTAGAGGAGAAGGATACAATAAGTTACAGCCAAAATTTCATTTTCTGTGATTTTGCTGTTTTTCCATTATGAGTCTTGGTGATTTGTGGTAAAGGTCACTACTCTTTGGGGGGGGGGGGGGGTACTGAGGGGGGGTGGAGCGAGCCTAGTCTTTCTGCATAGACCATACCACGTGATGCTAGAAATGGGAACCCTCATTAATTTCCAACATGGATCCACATACCAGTTAACACCACATACCCGTTTAGCCCTACCAAACTAGTATCTTACTGGTGTTTAAAGAGAGCTCTATCCTGAAGCTAATCCACACCGAGCCTAAACTGGAGGTGTCAAGGTATCCAGGGCCTTTAAGGCCCAGTCTCATGTTTCATCCTGTACAAGAAACCAAACGAGTATTCCAGCCTTCAATAATCTCAGTCCTCTAAAACTATTCAGAAGTACAATCTGTAACTGGCAATTTGCCTCTTAATTTTGTATAGTACTATACCATAATCTAATGTTTCATACGTGTTCATCTTGCCTCCCCAACTAAACTCGAAGCCATTTTAAGGTAGGGAACAAAATCATGACTTTCCCCATAATGTCTGAAATATTAGTAGAATTGAATGTTTCCTCAATATATGTTTTGACGTTATGAACAGAGTTATAAACATGTTCTTGCTTTTCTTCATATCTCAAGTGTTTAGCACAGCTCCTGGCACAGAGTGTTAATAGAAAGCTGCTTGACAAGTAGGCTGACTAGTCATAGACATTTCTCAGAACACTTTCCTCCTATCCTTGTGTTCTACAAAGTGCTTTTTGATAGAATTTTTTCCAATTACATGCACAGAAAAATTTTACAATAGTTTTTTAAGAAAGTATTATTTATAAAAAGTATTATTTTTAAGTAAAAATATCTGTAAGTACAGATACCTTTCACAATTTTTAGATCATTTGCAAACGCTTAAAAACAAAGGTTGCTACAACTAAGCCACATGCAATTAAAGTGTCAACTTCTTTAGATTTACTACAACAAATGCTGTGAAGACATAGAAAAAGGATCTTCAGACACAGCCATAGCTTCTGTGCCTGTAGACCAGGAATAAAATCAAACAGGTTACAACAAACTAAATTTTAAGTTTTCCAGGGAGAACATTTGGAAACATGGATTCGGCGTGGTTTTCTGAGAGCATGGAACAGAATGAACTGTTAACCAAGGGGAAGAGTGATTGCCGACTCATGCCACCAGGGAGTAGAGTCAAAGACAAAAGTAGGATTCCATCCCTATAAGGCAGATATTCAGGCAGCCCTAATAAAACTTAACAGAGAAACTTTAGACCTTTTCATCACTTGTCCTCTTGCTAACGAGTCCAGATTCCAGGCAGGATTACCTCTAACCCATCCCTGACAGATGGAAATTTATTCTCTTTCTAAAGACATCCAAAAGGAGCCTACACACTTCCTCTGTAAACCATTCCACTGTCTGACATCACTCACTGTCAGGAAATGCTTATGTCTAGTCTGCATCCATCTCATAGCCAAAAGTTAGTCTTTCCTTCAAACAAAGAGTTATGAAAAATGAACACTTCATTACTCTCCGAATGAACATGTCAGGTAAAATTACTTTGGAAGGAAACCAGGTTGCTATCCTTACATTTTTTGGTTACTTCCATACCTTCAGAAATGGTGTAAGGTTTTCCATTCTTTCTAATCCTTCAAAGGGAGAATCATCTCTTTTGCTAAGTATGACATCAAAAATAATGGATCCACACACCTAGTAGAGTTGAATGTTATTGTATAATCACAATCTGCATGAAAAGACTAGCAATACATGTCATTCTCCCACAACCAAGACCATTACATCTGCCTTCTCTCATCACATCTCGTAGGAAAAGCAGATCATACAAAGAGAACACAAGAGCCATGCCACGATGTTATATGAGTGCAGTTCATACCAAGCTGAAGCCTCTGGCAAATAGATTAGTTCAGATGACCATAGAAGCCTGTCAGATCCACAATCACTACCTGTTTCTGTAAATTTCAAACTCCTTAAATTTATATTTGAAAAATAAAGGAATCTAACCTCTCTAGGCTCAACAATAGCTACATTGTAAAAATGTTTAAGTGAATTATCACACACTGTCTTTTGTGAGATCTGACTGTTATACGCTTTCAAAAAAATAAGATTTTTTTTCAAAATTCACTTTTGGTCCTGATGAACTATACATTTTCAAGTGAGGAGAGATCAAAGGCTTCAGAATGTTTTTTTTCTATATCAAAGCCATCAAATCATGCAACACTGCTTAATAATTTAATGTTCATATGACTATTACTAGCCAAAATCATTCCACTAAGTTATGAATACCTTTTCAATTTAAAGAGGAGGGGAAAAATATATAACCCAACTTGAAGCAAATTAGCAGCTAGGCAATTTAGGCATTGAGAGCATCAGTAAAAGTTTGTGGTCATGATGCGTTTTCTTCTAAATTTGAGAAGAAAATCTGACTCCGAGAATCAAAATGGTGGCTTTAAGTCTTCAAAAATTAATGAAGGCAAAATGCTATTAAAGAATTTACTCACTAACTTTCTTATGAGCCTCAGATACCTCACTGACAACACCAATTTCTTTCTCTACTTCATTCTTGTCTATCATAATGGAAAACCTGACTTTCTAACCTCCCAGAAAGAGAAACTTCAAATGATGCTTCTTTCAGCGAAAAGTATTTGACTGTTGCCACATTGACAACCTGTTTTGTTGGAATAAAAGAGAAAACAGCAACGTGCCCAAAGTTAGGTGCTGCCTTGGAAAAAAATGAGCATTTTTCCAAAGAGACTCTCAAAAGGTTTTCATTTCTACTATTTTCCTATAAATGATAGTTCTTTTTTTTTTTCTTAAAAAAAAATTCCACAATAGAGAATTATACATAAATTTCATTCCCTTAAAACAAATATCTGAAATTTTTTGTGGTACCATTTGAATACCATTTGAATAGCAAAGCATTTCAGTTACGCTGACACACAAGCATTAATGTTGGGCTTTAAAATAATGAAAAACTGCAATATAAGTCTGCAAAATTCATCCAAAGGTAGTACAAAGGGCACACGGGGATCTGTTGAGGCTCTGGGATACATGGGCAATTTAGATTCACTTGAGTAGAATCCAAATATAATTCCTTACTGTGTCTACTGGAGCTCAGAGTGAAGGGACTTGTATTAGCAGGGGAACATGCAGGCTGAGGCATCCAAGCCAGCAGATGCTTTTTTTAATTACCTGAGTTTTCTTTTCATTAGAGTCACATATCTGTACTAGGTATCATGAGGAATTTAGCTGCAGGACTCCAGAAAGGTTCAGAGCTGTACGATTCAAACCTGCCATCACTGTGCCTTCATCTTGCCTGTCAGTTCTCATTGACTCAGACTAAAGCTATGAAGGCTGAAAGAAAACAGTTCTTACACACTATGAACTTTGTGGAGTGGAGAGGCAGATGCTCAACAAAACAAAAGAAAGCTGTTACTTTCCCATTAGAACACCAACCTATTAGCCTGGGCAGGCATCTGCATTCTCTTTCACTAGCAGAAAACAATTTAAGTTTGAATTGTGAAGTCAAGAAAGAGATTCAAAATAGAAAAATAAATTTTTAGAAAGCCACAACAAAATTCAAAGCCCCATTGCAGGTATTCAGAAGTGGGAGTGATGGGATAAAACTGATGACTTGATAGAATGAATTGACTAGTGAGGGACTTTAAAAGTACAGGGGAGAAAATTCCATGCTCCCTCCCACCCTAAAAGCTTAACAAAAAATAGCCAGACACCCAGGTAGTACCATTAATAGCAACAGTAACATTTCAGGTACTGTTTTTCATTTTAAAAATAGTTTGCGAATTCACAAAAAGTTGTGAATGCATTGTTGGTGGAGCTGTGAACTGATACAACCATTCTGGAGAACAATCTGGAACTATACCCAAGGGGCTATAAATAATTGCAAACCCTTTGACCCAGTAATACCACTTCTGGGGTGGTATCCCAAAGAGATCATAGAAGTGGGAAAAGGACCCATATGTACAAAAATATTTATTGCAGCTCTCTTGTGGTGGCAAAAAACTGGAAATATAGGGGATGCCCATCAATTGGGGAATGACTGAAAAAGTTGTGGTATATGAATGTAATGGAATACTATTGTGCTATAAGAAATGGGGAGGAGATGGACTTCATATTTACCTGGAGAGGCTTATACAAATTGATGCTAAGTGAGAAGAGCAGAACCAGGAAAAATTTGTACACAATCACAGACACA